>CAAKHD010003321.1:0-43829 GCA_901007705.1 Fistularia tabacaria | reverse complement strand
TGTGTGTGTGTTTTTTTGTGTGTGTGTGTGTGTGTGTGTGTGTGTGTGTGTGTGTGTGTGTGTGTGTGTGTGTGTGTGTGTGTGTGTGTGTGTGTGTGTGTGTGTGTGCGCGCGCAACTGTAAAATGTGTGTTGTTGTTTGTCCACCAGACTTAAATAGAGTCAAAAGAATATATGTTTGAAATCTTTTGGACCGTCATCATACAGTAGCACAAATACACCACATCTACATCCAAGATCTAGAAATGTTCAAGAACAATTGTGCAATAATGAATTTCCAAGAAATAATAGTAAATGGTTTTCACTTACAGTATATAGCGATCTTACGCCTGGCGGGCTCAAAGTGCTTTACACCAAATAGTATTCACCCATTTACACACCGATGGCAGCAGAGCGGCCATGCAAGGCACTAATCCGGGCATCAGGAGCATCTCGGGGTTTCATTGTCTTACCCAAGGATTCTTTGACGTGCAGATGAGTGGAGCTGGGAATCAAATCACCAACGTTCTGGTAGGCGTGACGCCTGCTCCACCAACTGACCCATGGCCAACCAAAAGTATGAAAAAACAGGAATAACAAACTAAACCATCTCCAAAGATCAGCTCCCAAGCTTGGTTATTCTTCTGTATTTGTCAATGTCTTCATTCAAAATCACGAATAACATGTAGGTCATCTGCTAATAGTAGTAATAGTAGCTGTGGTGGTAATAATAGAAGAAGTGTTTGTATCGTATGTATTGTTATACTTATGATATAAGTTCTCTTTATGTTCCAGCTGTAATGCTTGCTATAATGTGCTTGCATTGGCCTTGATGATGGTATCCTGGAATAGTGTGTTATAGCACAGGTCTTCATTAGTCTATTCATTGTGCCCCTGATTTAAAGCTGGGACTGAAATTTTGGGATTGATCGCTTCCTTGAAAAAATCCAGTGATGCTACTGCAATCAAAAAAGGGTGAAAAGGTTATACGATCCTCCTGAATGTACCCTCATCTCAGACGGGGTCTGACCCCAATCCCTCCTTTGTGCCTGTTAGGATGTGCTCCATGACCGTTTGGAGAGGATAAGCAGTTAAAGAAAATAAATCATTAAATGGCTGGCAACTAAGAATTTAAATTATGTGGATCCACAGAGAATTGCGAAAGACCTCACAGGACCTTATCCACGAGTAGGTGGCAAAAACAAGTCGATGTTAACCCGTATGTTTGCTCACTGGCCCGAATTGGAATGGTCTCATGAGAAAAAGTTTGGGAAAAAAATTTGAATAAATGTCATAGCTTTAATATTGACCAAACACATACATAAAAATGAGAGACAGCAGTGGTGCTCACAAGTATAAAGAAGAGACTAGTGAAAAGGGAATAACAAAATAAAACAATTTATACCTTAGGCACACACTGAGAGAACAACTCCAGGTGCGAGCGACATACCTTTGCTGGGGGGAAACAGGCAAATCAAATAAGGGACAGCTGATCAATTCCTCCTCAACCGGCCTTGATTAATATTTGATATTTGAACTAAGACTGAGCCCAGGGAGAGGGAGCCATGGAAGCAGAGAGATGGAGTATATACTGAATGTAGATAGCAAGAGGAATGTCCCAGCTTTGCAGACTTAATTGTTATCAGAAAAAGAGATTAAGTGGATGAAAAGAGATGAACAAGTGTGGAAAAGCATTTTTGTGAAGGGCTTGATGAACTTCACTGATGAATGGTATTTGTTTGGCAGAATTGCTCAGCGAAATCAATGTCAGGGCTGATTGATCGTGCTCCGTCCCAAGGTATGTTGTAAAACAAAGATGACAAATTTAAAAGAACAGGGCTAACATTATTTTATGTCCTCCTTGTTATTATGCGGCATCAAACTTTTCCATGCCCCGCCTGTGGCACCCTGCACCGATGGCAAACACTAATTACAAAAATTCTGTTTATTTTGCAGTGACGGTGCTTTGTAATGCTGTCATGTTTAAAAATATGGATTCTTATTTAAGAGGCTTTTTTAATATATGTCACATTCCCAATTCCATTTCCACATATGTGGATCAACTGGAGAAAAATGGAGCCAATGCATCTGTCCGGGAAACAGATGCTCTGTGTGTTGATATGGGCAAAGCTGCAGGTTTCTGCCCTGGGGCAGCCCTAGAAGGGCCGGGGAGAAACTCTTCTGATTTTACTCAATTAAGTATGTTTACACCTCATAGGTAGGATAAAGCATATGTGCAAAGTTTAATAAAGCCTTTCTTGGATCCAAAGGGAACTGTGCAAAAGCTAGTAGCGCTTAAGTGATATAATTAGAGGGAGAGCTAGACGAGTTTGAAAACATTATTGTAAGCTCAAAATACAGTCGGATCTATATTTTTTATATATAGGGGTTTTTTTGTTTTGTTTTTTCTCCTCATTTCTTCCTCATTTCTCCTCATGGACGTGAAATTAAATTGCCAAGATTTGATTGAATTATGCATGTTCATTTCAGTGTGTTCATTAAAATATATTGCATTAATTATTTCAAATTCACAGCCATTTGAATAAATAGTCTCTCATTTTCAGACCCAAAACAATCCGGCCAAAGTAAAATAATGACAACTGTAAGTTTCATTAATATTTTAGGAAGTTCAGCGAAGTTTTGTCTGCCCAACGAAATTAAGTGAATGACTTGAGAGGATATGTAATTATTGTATAGTTTAAGTATAATGAAAAGCAGTAATAGAAAGATGCTCTGTATGAATGAATAGATTCTAAATGATGTGAGGTCCATCCTTATATTAGCTTTAAAGATACATCATGGGTAGTGTGTTGATTTCAACTTGGTTCAGTAAAATCCAATAATTATTGTGGGGTTTTTTTTGGTATTGGAATGCAATTCTTGAGCAAGACAGTGAAACCCTAATTTCTTGAGATGATCACGTTGACCATTTTATTGCAGCATCAACGGGCACATCGGTCAACCTTTCCTTTGATATGATGATAATGGAGTGTTTGTCGTTCAGTGATAATATATCTCCAGGTTTCAATGAAAGAAACGCTCGATCTGTATTCAAATTTCAGTTTGTCAAGTATTTTGATACAAAGTTGTGCAGTATAGAGGCCAGAAGTGGATTCATCGGTGTCAGGTTAAAATCCTTGTAACCACCGGTAGCTCAAGACATTTACAGGATTTGATGAATCCTTGGGAGCAAAGACAACACAATTATTTATATCGAAGGGAATTTCTATCTCGAGTTAATAAGTATTTTGGGGTTTCGTCTATGAATGAGAGTAGAGGGATTTGAAAATGTCAAAGACAGCTTAGGGTGTCATCCAAGAAAAGTATTCTTTGGTTGTCATTTTCATAATCGAAACCAATTTCTGGCTAAAAGTTGAGTTTTCACTTAAAAAAAAAATATTGTTATCCACCAAGCAGCCTTCAGAACTGGCAGTGAAATTACAAAGATGTGACCTGAGAATATACTGAAGAGATCATTTCAATGAAGAGGTCTTGAACTGGAACATGAAGTGTCAAGATGGTTGTTTTCTATCACTTTTTTCAATTATTTGGAAGAAATGGAAATTTGAGAAATGGCGAGTTTACTCTAAGCTTCTGATTGTTCAGTGAGAAATCGCCACAAATTGGTTTGATTACTGCTGTTTTTGAGGCTCTGGAGGAAACACCTGAGAGGAGTGAGCTCTTAACCACCTGTAAAACACTGACTGTCTCTTCAAACCAGTACGCAGAAAGGTAGAAATGAGAAAACATGTCATCTACATGTTTGCAGAGTTTATGGCTTGGCTGTGAAGTTTGTGTGCTAAAAGAAAATTAAAACAAAAAGAAATCGGTTTAAACAGTATTTACAGTAAAACCTCGGCATACTTATTCAAATCATTCTTCGACTCCATTTGTAAACCAAATCAATTTTTCACATCGAAAGCAATGTCAATCTCATTTATCTGTTTCTCCAACCCCGAAAACATACTGTACTCTTTTGAAACTTTTTTATGGGTTAATTTATGACAAAAAAGAAAGGAATTAAAGATAAGCTTAATTATGACTGTGTTTTTTGTGTTGTTTCTCTTCTCGCCAGCATTTGTACTTGATGTACATGATGTCTATGGGGTTGTACTTATAATATATGCTCAGAATAATGAGACGGAGTTTCAAGATATGCTGCTTTATTGCTGAGGGAACTTACGGATCTCCTGCCCAAGACATCACGTCCAATATACATGAACACCGACGTCATGACATCAGCAGTATGGGCAAACTTTTTGCTACTTCAGTACTCAAAAACATTGAACATGAAGGTAGGTAAACGATTAGATTTCTTTGGTACAATAATCTGGTATGTAAACATTCACTTGGTCTATGAAACACAATAAAACACTTTGAGGTAAACAATTAGATTGTTTAAGTATAAAACAGGTTAGTTTAGATTTCAAATATAGAGCATAGAATCAACCTTGTAGATACTTTCAAATACGACAATAAGCAATATGAAGTCAGCACTTAGATTTGAATGTTTTCCTTAAGGTAATTCCAGTTTTCTTCAGGCTGTATCAAAGTCACTAAAGTACTGTGGAGGCAGTTGGTACCTGGCCGGGTACCTTGCCCACACCAGGACTGGGTCTTCATCCTCTTTTTCTGCTGCAGATGTGTAGCACAGGCCAGGGCGGAGATTCTTGAAGAATGAAGAGTTTCTTGTCACACATTGTCCACTCCACTCAGCCGTAACCAATCGAGCCTTTGAACAGTCACTTTGTACAGTTGCCGTTTGCCTGAGGCCACACTGGTGTGATCTTTTAATGGCAGAAACCCATGTAGGCCTCAAATTTGCTTCACTGTTCACTGTTGAAGGGGGAGGCGTGTCTTCTTTGTTCTGGGGATGCCGAGCATCGTGACGGTATTGTCCGTGACAGGGATAACAGAGTTTGCAGAGGTGGACTGCATGATCTCCACTACAGGGTATTGGGAGTACTCATTCACGATAACTAGTAGGTGTTCACCTGTCGGCAGTGGGCTCTAGAAGTTTGCACTGATGTCTTGCCGTGTCAGGGAGGTCTGACATCTGCAAAGGCTCATTGTGTGTCTCAGGTTTAGTTGCTTGACATGCTAGGCAGTTTCTCACCATCGCCTCAGCTTGTCGATCGATGTGTGGAAACCACACCTTTTCTATCAGGTGATTCCCTGATGTGCCTCGTGTGCTAGCTGGAGGACCCTGTGCTCCAGTGAGGAGGGAATGACGATCCTGGTACCCATCAATTTGATGTGATTTTCATGTGACACTGTAAGCTCACTTTTTACATGTCCATATTGTGTCAGTACACTGTCCTTTGTAACTGTGTGCCATGCATTATTTTATATGAGCGTGATGACTTTGTAGCATTTCATCTTTGAGAGTCTTGCGCTTGATTTTATCCAGGGTCATTGCTTTTGGTGTGTTGATCTGCATGATGAAGTTTACGGGACTCTGCGGTGCAGCTGGCATGTTGGGTGTATGTCAGGGTTGACGTGTAATGTGACTTGAAAGTCCTTGAGCTTACCAATGCCATCGAACGGCTTGGGGTAACTGTTTACAAGCTTGTCAAGCACTGTGAGGGTAATTGAAGGAGGCCCAATCCCGATAGAGTGTATAATTTTGATTAATCCCAGTTCATCAGCCGTCTGGTGGCTGAGTAAGGAGAAGCCATCACCTTTGACCACACAGAATGTTCCATCTGTCTTGTTCTTGTTCCGCGCCTCCACGCTGCCTGTGAACTTCCCTAGGATGGGCAGTGCATCTTTGGACCCATAGGCCAGTATTCAGAGATCTGTGTGCAGGAGGCGAGGCTGGAGATGCAGGTTGTTATATGTCTTTTCACTTATGATGTTTATCGCAGCACTGGAGTTGATCAGGGCTGGCACTGTGTCTCCATTAAATGTAATATTTGTCAGTGGCTGCTTGATGCCTCTGTTGCTTTTGACATTGTATGTATAACATTCATCACTGCTTGAGGATGACTCGCATTGGGCTGGTTCACGCCTAGCTGGTTCCCTTTGGGTTTCTATCTGGTTGACTCTTCTTCTGTAGCGTTTCTTGTATGTCCGTGTCTCTGTTCTCAGCTCTGTACGTCGTGGTTTTGACCTACACTGCCTTGCAAAGTGGTTTTGCTTCCCACATGCTTTACACCGTTTGCCTCTTGCTGGGCATCCGTTTGAGTGTGGCCACTCACCCCCACAGTTTCTGCACCAGGCGTTACTGTAACTTGGACGTTTCTGGTATACTGGTACTTTCTCCTAAGTGTTTGTGAACTTGATTCACTGTAACAGTGAGATTGGAACCTTCTTCAACTCCATTCGACTGTAATTCAGATAGTTCAAGAGTCCTGCTGTATTTGAGGAGTTCTCAAGTCTTTTCACTCTCCCTCCAGCCATATTTGCGCACCTTAGATGACGTGCAACTCTGAATGATCTGTGACTTTCTTTCATTGTCCACATCATTAAACTCGCAGTGTTTGGCTAGCATGCGAAGTCTGGTAGGATAAACATCCAAATTCTCACCAGACTGTTGTGTAGCTTTCCTGAAGATGTAGACCTCGTACTGGACGATCTTTGAGTCGTTGAGTTTTGCCTTCACGTCCGCATACTTGTCCCTGTCTCCCGCCATCGTGTCGTAAATGTCGTGCCCTCTCTCACCGGGCCGATGAAGCATAAGGGCTTTCAATCTTGTATCCACGGTTATGTTCATGGCTTGGGTGTCGTACTCATATCTCTGAAGCCACTTGTTCCAATGCGGTCCAACCGGGCTCAGTTCACTCTCCGTGTCGTCCGGTGGTACAGCTGAGCCGTACGATGGCATCATGTTGACCGTTATAACCATTATGATCCATGCTGGTCAAACTCTTTCGTTCTGAACTTCTCCGGCACGTAACAATCCACTTTCCGGGACAAATGTCGGCGTTGTCAGTCATTACTTTGATCCTCGTCGCCAATGTGATATCTATGGGTTGTACTTATAACATATGCGCAGAATGATGACACGGAGCTTACAGCCACATTAGCCATCTTCAGCGCCTCTTTGTTTTGCAGGATTGTACAGACAGTTGACTCAGCCATGTCGTAGTGCTTGCCAAGATTAGTAACATGAACACCACACTCACGTTGAGCTATTATTTCCTTCTTCAGATTGAAGAATTATTGAATTCTTCTTAACACCACGAGCATTCGTAACTAATTTGGGAGCCACAATGAGGGCTAACTAACTTAAAAAAGCACAAAAAGTGGTATAACAGGAGAACACAATGATGAACGAAATTAATAATGCGGAAAGCCTGTGATTCTGTTTGTTTGTGTATTTGCGCACGGAGGCTTGTTCTCAACTCGATTCAAAATTTGATCAAAAACTGTTCGTATGCTGATTTGTTAGTGATCAGGGGCCTTCGTAAGCCGAGGTTCGACTCCATTCAAGAATTAATATTGACAGATGATGCAACATCTAGTGGGAGTGTCCATCATGGCCGTCACACTGAATGGAGGACGGGTGGAGGATGCAATAGGGTCACAAAGGTGCTTGATCCTATCCCAGCTATGATTTGGCAAGAGGCGGGGTTCACCGTGGACCAGTCGCCACTCAATCACGGGGGCCACACATGGAGATATACAGCCAGTCACTCTTGTTCATGCATTTGGGCAGCTTAGGATCTCCTATGAGCCTACTGCATGTTTTTTGGACTGTGGGAGGAATCTGACTCTTCCAACACTACACACAGACAAGCAACCTGTCAGAGTTAAAACACAAAACTTTCTGCTGTGAATTGCTGACCAGTGGGCCATTGTGCCATCACTTATCATTCATATCATATTGTCACCTTCTTAAAGTAATTGCCTGAATTAGAAAAAAGGCCATTTCATTTTATGTCAAATATCTGAATATCAAAAATAATGACCACCTTGGTGGTGTAATAAATCATTGTTGTTGGACCCAAGTATGATACATGATGTTATATATTGTGATGTTCTAAAAAATGTACAATAATATATTTGTATAAGAGGTATTCAAAGTCTGAATGATGGGAAACTTTGTTCATCACTTGTTTTTTTATTTGTATGTTTTGTTGGACTGACTTCGCAACAGTTTTCATTTGCATTAAAAACAAGATCCTTAATATCTGTTTGGTATTTTACATTTTGCTGATATACCTAGTAAAAGATAGTAAACACTGTTATATGCATAAAAAGCCACATCAGTCTCCTAATAGAAAACATCATTGTGTTCAACAGTGAAGTGTTCATTGGCAACTACTATTTTCAGGTACACTTCGAAAAAAATGATACGAGGAAAACCGCGTGTGTGGTTGTGTCTATTGTGTGTGGGGGGGGGGCATGAAGCAGTAGAGACAGTCTGTTTCAAGATTTCTTTCTTATAAACTTTTTAATCCGTACTTCCTTAGGCTAGGGTTTCTACTAAGGCAAATGATCCTGAACAGTAGCTCAAAAAGAACGGTGAGTAAAATAATGATACATTACAAAATTGAGAGGACTGGTTCAAAAATTTAAATTGTTCAAAATTTAAGTTGGCCCAGGGCATTCAGTTAACACATGCAAACCAGCTTAGTAGGTTTTCAAAGAAAAAAAAAATCCCCCCACATCTTGTAATGTGTTAAACCCTAGAGTCGGACCATTTCATCAGATTGTTTCAGACCTCACTTGGCAAATTTCATTTGGACAACATGGTTAAAAAGTATTTATTATGACAGATACACACTTGACTGTTTGGATTTGGAGAACTGGAGTAAATAAAAAAGACTTGCAACTGAGACTTGATCCCACATCTTGTCGACACATTTTTACATCAGCAATCCATCCACACAGCCTGCACTCGCAGATACCTCCTCAGTGATTGTCTCTACTACTACTACAACCTGTCTGTGTTTTACATTCAAGGACAGATGTTGTCTTTCAGTCAGTTCCTGTGTGAGTAAAGATGATACATGATCATCACATCTCTTTCAGGCTCACACAGTTTCATTGTGCAGAAAACACTCACTGTGACACACATCTACTCATCGTGCTCTTAGAGGCAGCCCTCCCAGCATAAGTCCTTTTTCATTCATAACACTCTTACAGACCTCCTTGGACTCAATGACTTATACACCTGTTCCTGGACACCTGCCATGGTGTAAGGCTTCTTGGCCTGTAGTTGTCCTCTTTGTTAGGGTCTCTGCAATATGCCATCACTACATCGGACCTAAAATGTACATTTAATGTACATATCCATGTGTATAATATGTTCATAGTGCCCTATCTGTCAATCACCTATAAATCATTGACAATATACTCCATACATATACTATAACTGTATGTATTGTATCTACACCTGCTGCTTTTTTGCACTTTTGGTTAGATGCTAGACTGCATTTGCTTGCCCTGTACTTGTACATGAGTAATGACAAGAAAATGAATCTAATCTAATCTAACAGCTTTTTCACCACAAGCAATAAATGCATAAATCCCAACAGCAACTTACATACCTTGTCACACACTAACAATAACATCTGACCATCACTGGTCATATTATTCCATTTATCTAATTACCTTATTTTTGCACTAATTGCTGATCACATTAGTCATGCGTATTAACTTCTTATTACTTAAACAGACGTTGAACTTTTTATGTTGTATTGTTTTGCAATGTTCTTGCCCAATCATTGTTTACCTCCATGACAGTACGAACTGTAGCCGTGAAAATGCCTGGTCAATGTGTGTTCATTTCTGCTGTGCAATGACCCATTCCAATGTCCAATGCTAATATAGTGCAACACCCCAGAACTATATCATCAGCTGCATTTATGCTTGTACATGCATTTCTTTAATTGATTTTTGTATATTTTTTATATTGATACTTTTCCCCTTGGTGATCAATAAAGTCATTCAGATTAAGATTCTGAATAAAGCTGACTCTGGAAAGTCGCTGATATTAAACCCACATAATCTGTATGCAGCTATAACGCAAAAACTGCTTGCTGATATTGCAGAGTAGTATTTTGTTTGTTTGTTTGTTTTTTGAAATGACCTCTGACAGTTACCCTGATGAGGCCCAGGTAGTTCAAAGGGGATTACGCAGGTTTCCATATTAGGCGTACAATTTTCAATATGCTTGCCGTCCCACGCTATTACGTTTTATTTTGATGAGGAGTTCAGAGAAATTCATTCCTTCCAAGAGTCTGTGACATGACCAGAGAATGAAAAACTGGCTGCACTTGCACACGCAGTGGAAACATTATGCTAATGTTATGAAGTATTTAATGATTATTCATTTCACAAACCGAAAAGACAAGGCTAACAATATTTTCAGGGACAGCTTCCCTGCAGCGGTAATTTGATTAAGCATGTGTTACCTTCTGAGGGAAAGGCTGGAAAAGAAAGTGCGTTGTTGTTGTTGTCCTATTGATGCGGTGTGACTACAAAGCCAGTGATTCAACTGGTTAGTGAAGGTTATGAAGATTTTAACTGTTCTTGAAAAAATAAATGTTCTTTGTATTTTCTTTTTCTGTTCCTTTTTAGTTTTTGGGTTTGCAGTTGGTATTGTTAATTCGCTGATAGGAAGCTGTGGCACATGAGGTCACGGCAATTTACTGCAAAATACAAAGTTTTACTGTAGTGACCTTATTTAGACTCCATGTATAGCCGTGCACGCTTTTAAGTTCATGGGAAATGGTGACGCCCTTGAGTTTGCTTGCAGGTGTTTCTGCTAAGAGATACAATATTCACATCTGGATCAAGTCAAATGAGCAGGGCAAGGGTTATTTTATCATTTTCTTGAGTCATTTTGTCGGTTTGGTGTACTGGAAAAACATCACCTGGACAGGAGGTGAGCAGATAATATCTGAATTGTCCCTTTTTTGGGTGAACATTTTTGTCAACATTTATGTACATACATACACGGGGACACACACACACACGCACACATACAGGCTCATCGGGTACTGATCTATTCATGAGTCTGGCCATGCAGGGGCTGGCAAGATCACTGCTGACTGGACTGAAATGCTGCTGATGCTTGCTGGTCTTCTCACCTGACAAACAAACACACACGCACACACACACACACACACACACACACACACACACACACACACACACACACACACACAATTCTCAGGGGAGGACATTCAAATTGATTAGACCTGCAGCTATTTTTCTTCAGGTGTCAATCCATCCCTGAAAGATGAACATGGCTCTCAGTGATACCACACCCACCCACCTGAGCCGCACACGCACACACACATGGACGCACACACACACGCCATAGGTGGTGAAGTTATAGCAACTTTTGCTATGGAGACCTTGGCTTCTGATGTTTGTCCTCAGGAAAAACATTTATGTAAAAGAACTAATGATGGCCCCTGGGTAACAGACCTCATTGCGTGAGAAACATCATACCATTGAGACTGTTTACATCCTCATCTATGCGTGCATGTGTTATGCGTGCGTGTGTGTGTGTTCAATGTGCATCTTAAATACTACAAGAAGAAATCTGAATGGATGGTGTTTGCGTAGTGCTCCTTTTTTGATGTGGCAAGCACTAAAAGTGCTCTTAGAACAACTCTCACTCCTCTACTTGCACGCAGACCCCCATACAGTTACCAGAGGGCTGCAGCAACACGGAAGCCAATCTAACACCTGAGCCGTTTCACCCCAGAGCACATAAACATGCATGTTGCAGCACACATGTCATAAGAGCACGGACCGCCTTATAATTAGGCTGACCAGGTCAGGTGACTTGCTAGTGGGACTAAGGAGCCTGCTCTACAGTACCTTTCCATTAGCACCTCTGTGTGTATGTGTGTGTACTGTGCCTGCAATCTCTGTGGGGGGCAAACAACCTCAGAATAGAGTGGAAATTATTGCAAAGGGTGGGAGGGGTGAAAGCAGGAGAGAACACAAGAGAGAAGCATCAAATTGGTCATTAGTGAGCGGCTTTAGGTAACTGACTTGGAGAAATGTGCGACCTGTGAGAGGAAGAAAGCTACGGGTGGGGTCTCCATGGACAGGTTTCCTGCTTGTTAACATAAAAAAACAAAAAGAAATTGAATGGTGGGGTTAGGCTTTTCAAGAAATGTATTTCCTAGACGTTTGAAGACATTTACTCCAGAGGTCAAAGTTCCTCTGACACGGGACAATTTCCTCTTGTTTCATTTAAAGCTCATGGAGTGTTTATCATAAATTCATCACCTAGTCTGATGTGACTTAGGGAAAGGAAAATAGAGTCAATGATTTGGAAACCAAGGTAGAGAGAATTTCCAAATTATTTTGTGAAGGAAAAAGGTGGTTGCTTTTAAACATAGCCTTGGATAACGACCACAAAAAGATCACAATCTTCCACAATCATCCTTCTGGAGATTTATGCTACATTGTGTCCCAGAACAAGGTTTCATTTTTTTACTGAATATCATAGCCGTCTTATATTAATTACCTCAATCTTATTTTCAAGTTGTTCTGAAAACACCAAAAAACTATGCTGTATGTTCAATAGGGAGATTATTTAGCCCCCAAAAATATAATTTTTACCAAAAACTGACGCAGGCAATTATTTTAAGAAGGTGATGATATAAGGTGGCCCATTATATGCTTGAGCACCTCTGAGCTGTTCAACATTTCAGGGCTGAAGCGCACACAAGAGAACAGAATAGAGTAGAATGGAATAAACTAGAATAGACGAGAATAGAATTGATTTGAATTGAATATTTTTTTAATCATCCCACAGCGGGGAACTTTCAATTCTTACACACAGCAGAAAGTGGATATTGCAGTCGAGGTAGTTAATAATGTACAAGCAGTTAGATATATAAATATCTGAATATATATATGAATATCTATATATATATATGTGTGTGTGTGTGTGTGTGTGTGTGTGTCTGTGTGTGTGTGTGTGTGTGTGTGTGTATACATTTATATAAATTGAAAATAAACCAGACATAAAAATAAAGAATATAAAAAATACATAAACAGTATAAACGTATGCAGAATATGCAGAAGTGGAGGGTTTAGGGGGGAAAAAGTGCTGTATGTGTTGAGCTTGAAAACTATGTCAGAAATGCTTTTCTCATGTTCGAAACGTTGAAAGTCGCTTTGTGCGCAGATTTGATACCCCGAATAGGTTGTCAGATTGATTGCTGAAGTTGCAGTTTGCGGTCCTTTGCAGTTTGCGGATTGCAAACATTTGTGAGCCAGTTTTGTTCAATATTTGTTAGCCATATCCCATAAAGTCAAGACTCCAGGTGAGGGATACAGTTTTGGAGATTAATACGGAGAGAAGGCTTGGTGCACTCCTGTTGAATTCAAACCAGAATACAGCAGCGCTTGTGTAAATTTTCTCTCACATGAGCCAATATAGATCAGAAAATGTGCGTCTGAGGACATTTAGGGTGAGAAATAAGCCGTACATCTGTCTTTTCATATACTGACAACATTTCGATCAGACCATCTGCCATTTCATCACTTCGCCCTGGACAGCGAGCAAATTTGCATGGAGCTGTAGCGCGCAGTAATCTGCTGAGCGTTTTCAGAGGAACCCCTGGCAGTTTCAGCTGGGGAATAAAAGCTTTGTTGCAAATATTTGGTGCTCCTGTCTGAGCGCAGGTGATAGAGAAAGCCACGTTTGACTTCTCCAAAACATAATTTAAATCGTTACATGACTATTTGCCAGGTTCCCTTTGAAACAACCCTGTCATCTACCTCAGGGGTCCGTTGATCATCGGTACCAATCCGCAAAGAAAATCTTTCTTGTCACAAATGATAGTTTTTTATTAGTCCACCCGGATCTTATTTTGAAAAATGACTGTTTCTGCCTTCGCTTCACTGCCACAATTAACTCTGTCGCACCATTTCACACATCAGCTACCACAAGCTAGCCCTTGAAAAAAAGGAGCCAGAAACAAAAGAAAATATCAAGATTCCTACCTAAGTTATGGGTTCATTGCAAGAGGTGATACACAAGCTCCGCGCCCGCTATGCATTATTTGCGGTGAAAGGATAGCTAATGAAGTTATGAAACCCACAAAAGTGCTTTGCCACAAATACTGTGAACTGACAAAAGTTTTTATTATGTGAACCCCCGCGCCTCTAATCAGTCCACAGAGACATTTCCATGCATAAAACAGGTCCCTGGAAGAAAAAAGGTTGGGGACCGCTGCTCTACCTCATTGTCCGAATTTGCAGAAGAAAATTCTGCATTCTGCCGTTCAAATCCTGCATCGCTTAAACAGGTTGTGATTCAAGCGGCCTTCCAGAGAATTAGACTGAGCCCTTCTACCCTTCTGGCGGTTTCTTTTACGCAGACATCGATCCCTGCTTGTCATGTCAATCTCTTCACCCCAGAAACAGCTGTAAAACATTCTGCTTACAAACAATTTCCTTCTTTTTTTGGGGGGAGGGAATAATCCGGCCATCGATAGACTTGCCACTCAAACGCTGTGACTCCAAACGTTTTTCTGCTGCCACTTCAATAAATCTTGTATTACACCTCCTTCTTATCGATCTGATATTATGATTTAATGGATAACATCTAATTTATTTGACAACGCATCTGCAATATTTTGGATTTTTCTCATCCCCGTGTGACTTTGGTTCCAACTATAATTTAATCTGCAGTTGGGTGCTTGTCGGGCATAATTCAAATATAATTCATTCACTTACAACTGACAAAAAAAATCAATGCACAACAATTGTAATAATGGATTTAGTGGAGATAACAACACCCAACTGGAGCGTGTCTATTTTATGAGGGAATGTATTGTAAATAACCATTGACACATTGTGAGACAGACAGACAGACAGACGATTAAAACAGAGAAGCAGAACCAACATTTCTAAGCTTGGTGATTTTTAAGAACATTAATCGCCACTCGTAAAAACAAATGTACAGCCTGGAAGTGATGAACTTCAAACTGGAAACTCTTATGACTCATTTTGCTGCCCTTGATTTTCCTACAATACAAGGTAGCAGAGACACATCAGTATAGCTTTGTCAAGTTTAGTCATACACACTGATTAAACCGCACGTATAACACCCCATATATCCTATTAATCACATTATATTAGCTTGCCTTTATTGCTGCTCTGTTAATTATAAGACCACTTTCAAGTTCATATATTGCCACCTAAGGCATAAGATGGTTGCCCATCTCAGATTCTGAGATCCTCGGAGATAAAAATCCTCTGATGAGTCCTTTTTGCACTGGATGACCTCCATCTAATCCGCAGAGACAGCGGATCAGAATGTATATTTTAAATATTAATCTGGTATATTAAAGAATAAACTAGACACATTCTTTGGGTCATAAATCTGAAGTTAATGTGGAGATAATCACACCTGCGAGAAGGGGCAGTTTTCATTGTTTGCAAAAGGAATCTCGATCACTCGTTGTGTCTTCCTCAATGCAATGCTATGCTCACTTGACAAAAACGGTCCCTATCAGGGTAAAATGTGGGATTAAAAAGATTAATATAATCTAGGTTTTTGCAAATTTGTGATTGACTACAGAGACGCGTTATTTTATTATTTGTATAAGATGGTAAAAGAGCAAAGCTTAACCTAATTAATGTTATTAAATGATGTTGGATTTCATCCGACATAAAAGGAGTACTTTCTACCCTAACATTCAATGACAGGGTGACTGACTTTCATTCAAAGCATCAACTATTTAAATATTGACGTATGATTAATTATGAATCATATTTTTAGATTATCATTGTACTTTATCTCTCTCTCTCTCTCTCTCTCTCTGTGGTATTTATATCATGACTTTAATTCCAGGAACTCTTAGTGATTGGACGGTAGATCATCAGCTGCAATGCAATTAATGTGTGGCGTCCGTTCTTGTTGCGCAGAGAACTGGTCGTGAATGAATTTCAGAATGTCGGACTCTTATCACAACATCAGCCAGCTATCCAAAGTGAATTAGTTATTAGTCCCAGAGACTGTGAGGAAGTAAATGCACATTTGGAAATCACGAGGGCTGTTATGGCTTATAACCATGAATCTATATTCTCATCTGATCGATTATAAATAAAGAAAGTAACAGTTGTACGTCAGTGGCAGGAAGTCTCATATGCTGATGGTCATAAAACTAGTGTGGGTTTCATAAACTAGCACTACATAGTGCATGTTTGCAGTTTCTCCCCGTATTTGCATGGGTTTCTCCCACAGTTCAAAAACATACAGTGGGTTCATTGGAGACCCTGATTCGCCCAGATGCGCGAATGAGAGAGTGAATGGTTCTTTATCTCTACCGTCTCTGTGGATTTGTGATCGACCAGCTGTCCGTCCAGGGTGAAGGCCGCCTCACGCCCAATGACATCTTGGATAGGCTCCAGCACCCTCGACTCAGAATGCAGGATAAGCAGTATAGATCATGATTAAATAAATGGGTTAAAATGACATTTGCAGCGAAAGAACAGAACAACCTTAATAAAGATTTTTCTATTTTTTAACACTTTGTCACCTATATGTTTATATTTTTGTTGTTTCTTTTAAATCAGTATTTTTAAATGTATATGTATATATTGGTATGGTGAGTGTTAAATAAGGTGCCTTCCGAAAAATGTATTATTATTATTATCATTATCAAAGCCCACTGTGCCGTACCTGCAGGAGCTAAAACAGAGGACTGGATCGTAAAACCAAGCTCTTGGCTCTTCACTTCTACTACTCTGTTAAAAGATATAGGGGTTTAGAAAAATACTTTACAAGTTCTGTGGTAAACTCCTGCCACGCCTTTTAACCACATCTCCTCAGCTTCCCAATCAGATTTTTGAGCTAACGGCACCCCGAGGATACTTCCACTGCCATTGTGAGACCGGTGAGGATCCGGAGGAGCATAACTTGATAATGGAGAAAACTGTGATGACAAGTCAGGGGGAAAGTTTTCCGCTTACTATATTTTCTTCTTAATCTCCTTATATTCACAAATCATTTTTGGATAATATAAAATAAATGACTTTGTTGAATCATGACGACATACAAACAATGTCATGCAAAATAAAACAAACCGAATACTATGATTGGCTCAGTTTGTTGACTTTTCTGTATTTCCATGTTTATGAGGAGCAGTCATACTTATCCCTGCATGCCATAAAGAACAAAAGAAGGGCCATCAGAATGAAGTGGCTTGTAGCGTTTCCACTAGTGTTTCATCCATTTTCTCCCGAGGAGTCGTCGGCACAGCTCCACAGGATCTGCTCCATATGCAGCCACATCAGCTCTGATCTCAACGCATCTGGTGCATTAGACAGTCGGCAGGAGTGAAATGTTTGATACCGATGAGTCGAGCCGGCTTTACTTTCCCTCTAACGAAAGGATGAAAAGAAAATGGATCTCTAAGTTTACATAGGGCTTTTAAGTTTGATAAGGCTTGTGATCAGTGATTAGATTGGCTTTAATCGCAGTGAGGTCTGAGCGTGACTTTGCGTGTGTGTGTGTGTGTGTGTGTGTGTGTGTGTGTGTGTGTGTGTGTGTGTGTGTGTGTGTGTGTGTGTGTATGAAAGAGAGAGGGAGTTTGCTGGTTTGATATAAATTGTTGAAATTGGAATTTGTATTAGGATCTCTCTCTTCCTCGTTGCATTGCAGGGCAGGTAGCCAGAGATAAAAAGCTTAAAGTCTCTTTTATCACGAACATTAGTCCTCCCCTCTCCCTCCATTGCGCCCTTCGTGCTTTCTCTCCCTATCTCCTCCTCACCAACGCGAAAAGGTAAAGGACAGAACAAAGAAAACTGTGACTGTCTCAGCCCCTGCTGGCTGATGCCCCGCAACTGAAGGAGAATGTGAATATTCATCAATATACCACCACATCTGAGGCCGCAGCTGGAGTTTATCCGCAGAGCGCTTTCGAACACCCAGGCTGCGTTCGCCCCGCAGTGGGATGTGGCGGCCTCCCCTCGTTCTCGCGGGACCGTTAAATCCTTCGCACATGCTAATGAGCGAGAGAGACAATCTATTCTATGATCTGGGTAAACCTGAGATGCTGAATCAGGCGATTTCCGCAGGAACTCCGAAACCGACATAACGGGACGCTTCGAGATGACACGCCAAAGTCAGGTTTACGCACGGAGGGGAAGGGGGTAAATTAAATGCAGTCCTGAGCAATACCCGATACGAGTGAAAGCAAGGCCTTTCATCGGGCCGGCAGCCATTTGCGGTGTGTAAAATGTTACTAGGTATACAACATGCACTTAATATGCCCAGTCAGCAGAACTTCCAATTTGTATGCAGTTGTAGTTGTACCTCCGTGCTCCACAGAAACATTTTCTTAGAAAATCAATTCCACGCCGCACAAGTGTGCACTCAAACCTGCCTGGCTTCAACCAGAGGGTACTGAAAACTTTTTATTTGGAAGGAACACACGGTCGTTTCAAGCAGCTCACCGCAGCGAGGTATAAGGTTATTCTAAAGACTTTTCTCAAGAGCATATCCCCTTATTGTAGAAACTCCCCACACTCTAGCATTCCACAGTCAGTAGGGAAAAAACAGCATGGAAAAACAACATACAATCCATCCCATATGCAGAGACACAGCGGTGGTGTTTGCTGGGTCTCCACTTTGCGGAGGACATACAGGGTTTCAGTGCATCCTCATAAATGACAAATGCTGCCAAACACAGTTTTTTGAAAGAGACGGATTGTATCTTGGTTTGGTGTAATTATGAAGAAATGATAAAAAATATGATGAACTACAATGCTGTCTATTATATGTCAAAACACTAAAATACAGAATTTTGAAAATGGAATTCATTTTGTGTGTATCTTCAAAAAAAACATTTTTTTAGAATTTTCTTTTTTTTAATGTTTTTTTTTTATTTTTATAAAAATAAATAAAAACTTACAGAAATAAAATAAATCAATAAATTCAATAAATAAAATAAATCAATAAAAAAAACTTTTTTATGGTCCCCTTGTCTGCTGTCCTTTGTTAAAAAAAAGTGCCACCTCGACAGCATCCTGCGCCTCAATTGGCCGTCTTGCGGCCAATGTCAGGGGCCAAAAACGAGTCTGCGGATGTAGACCGACATTGACACAAACCAAACGGAGACGTGCACTCGCACTTACAATCGTTCATGCTTCACCGTCACCGCCTCATTTACCAGTCACGCCTTGTCGGATAACTTGATGTTCCTCAGCTGTGACTGGTAGATAATTCATATGCTGTTTAGTGAAGACTTAGAGACTAATTTCTCCATGAAGAGAGTGACTCATTAATTTTCAATAAGCCGCTTCACAAAGTGTCTCTTAATGATGACAACAGTCTCTGTCCATTTCACACAGAGACGATGAAATTGCTGTATTTACAAATGCAGCTCTTTTGGTCTCTCAGCCATTAGTGCTGCACAGTGCTGGGACGTCTCTCCAACACTCTGCTGCTGCCCTGGTGCGCCGAGACCATGCCCCCCCCTCTCTCTTCCAAAGAACAAGATTGCTGCAGCGCGGTGCTGTAGAGCCGGGTCAGGTGGCTGCATGTTGCTAATGGGTGTACAGTATCTCCACAGGGTGATACTCTATACGTCTGCGGCCTTACGATCAATAGGGGAGAGTTAACATCTAGGGCTGGAGGTGGGAAGGTAAAGCCTCACGTTCAACCCTAGTCTGTGTTTCACTTTTCTTTATCTAATTCAACAAAAAAAAAAACAAAAAAAAAACACCAATGTATTCGGACATGTCAATTTTTAATTAATGGGAAAAGCTTTGCATTTGTCCAGTCACCCATTAAGTCATTAAACAGCATACTGAACTCTATATCCAGCTAAGTATCAGTGGAAAAAGTCCCATTCTGGTCCGGGATTTACTCGGGGAATAGCAGTATAATAAGGCTTTGCTTGACTTTAAGTTGCTGGTGCATAGCCAATTACACTGACTGACCACCAAATCTATATTTCCTACTAACAAACAAACACTGAGAGTGTGATTAAGGTGGGTTGAAGCCCGACAGCCTGGCACCTCTGCTAACAACATTCAGCAGATCAGAGGGACTCTGTAACTAAAGCTGGTGGATTTGGGGATAGTCGCTGTCTCAATCAGACACTTTGGCAGATAACCAGCTCACACAGTGACGAGTAGCAGTGTTTTTTTCTTTTTTTCTCCAGATGGATCAGGGATCTCTGGATTGATGGATGGACGGGTCCTTTTTTCGTGAAAAGAACCTGATTCTCTCTCAGGAAAGAAATTAGTGCCAATTCTTGACTGTGGGGACGTGCTTTGTTTTGAATCCGGCGCTGAGATTTGTCACTGGTCGTCGTCTCACCCACCACTGTGAATTGAATATGAGATCAAACTTGGTCTCCATGAGTTCATGCAGATACGCACCCTGGCTAACCCTAATATATGAGGCTCTTTTATGTTTGATTCCACCTTTTTTGTGTCCTTTGTTGCAGAGAACAAGCAGTCGCTATGCCTTACGCTCTTGTTCCACATTTGTTTTGTCAATTCCACCGGTAAGAACAGAATCAGCCAAAATAGCTTACAGCTTTGAATACGCATAAAGGCTGATTTGAAACTCTGAGGTTATTCCACTTCGAGTTTTATCCCGCTCTGTCCCAAGGGACAGACAGCATGGGATCTTTGAACAGAGCCTGTGTTTTTAAATTCTTAAATTGTTGTTTTGTTATTGAGTTATTGTTGAGCCACCGCACAATTCACTGGAAATGTTATGTTCTCAAATTGTACTGTCACTTTTGAAAACGTTCTTAGGACATGCTGCCGACCTCTTGGCTGGGTCAGTCTTGCTGATCTCAATGGGTTTTTAACCTGATGAAATAAAGGTTAAGAATAATAATAACCGTTTCTACACCAAGGAGGCCCCCCACACAAACAGACTGAATTGTGCACAATTTTTTCAATTTTTTTTCACTTATCGTAGCTCTCAAGACACTCCTCTTGGCAAAGTAGTATGATCTTTGGTGAAACTTATATGCTACATCATGGGTCAATACATTCAACTGCATGTTAGCGCTAATCGAGGCAAAAAATATTGTAAAATATTATCCTTTAAGGGATTTAAAAACATTAATCACAAGAGACAAGGCTTTTTTAAAAAAAGTTTTCTTTCAATTACATTTGAGTCTAAAATTAAATTCAAATCTAAATCTGTTCATTTTTGTATGTATGTATCTATGAATTTATTTATCTATTTATTAATTTATGAATGATTTATTATATAGATAGATATACTTTATCTATTTGTTTATTTTTTACTAAATTATCTTTTTGTTCAGCTGCAGCAGGGGTGCAAGGTAGTTTAACAGCCAAACCTCAACTGCAGGCTGATGGTCTTACAAACCTATTTCAGGGGGGGAAAAAAGTATTCCAAATAAATGACACACCAAATTGTAAAACTATTTCAAAAACTATTCTTTTCATTCATCCGAGTGTACAAAAAAATCTTTTCTCACAGTTGTATTTAAAATGAATCAACAGTGTTCCTGACAATATTGCCATGAAATACATTCCATCAAAACAAGCTCCTTGAAATGAGACACTGACTTGAGTGAAATTCCCCTCCTGTACCCCGAGGCTGCTCAGCACCATCTCATCAGGCCAGACGGTGTGTATTGTAACCAAAAAAATATGGAAAGTCACTGATCAGACTCTCAGCACTTTTTGGAAATATGCAAGGTTGCATCAGTGAATATGTTTAAGGATCCGTTTGAGACGCCGTGGCACGTGTGCAAAGTGCCTCTGGAGGCCGACCGTGATGGGTACAACCTCACTCTTAGTCCTGTGAGCGGGAGCGGCTCATGCACGTATCTGAGCAACAGAAAGAGAAAATGTGAGCGAGTGAGTGAAAACTGGAAAGAATTTTAAGAGAGGACTGAAAAGAAAAAAAAATATGAGGAAAGTTAACAGGGACTCAGGGGGCCGGTTGGAGCAATGGAGTTGGGGGGGGAAAAAGATACATTTTGGTCAAGTGGATAAGAGGGGTTAGGGCTGGTAGTTATGGGGAAGAGGACACCTTGAGAAAAAAAGAAGAGGGGCAGTGCACGTTAGGTGGGGAAAAATGAAAAAACTAAATATGCATCATTTAATTCTAGCTTTTTAAGTCAAAAGCAAAATGAGCGCTGAAAGACGGCAAAAGACGAAGAGGTCTGCATATCCTGCAGATCAAGCAAACTGTTGAGCACTGTGATGAGCGCTGATCTGGCTGGATGGCTGTTGCATCTATTTCACCCGATGCCGTCTTAAGCTTGTGAAAATCGATGGTGGAAAAAAAGCCCAGTGTTGGAGATGAGTGCAGGTGAATTGGTAATCGGCATCTAATAACACAGCTCACCGCAGTGTGTTCACCACTCGCTGTTAATTAGACACATAAACTGAAACTAACAATAGCAGCTTTTGAATTTCAGCGAGTCAAAATCAGCCGCAGTGAGATCTGGCTGTGTTGTAACCTCCCATTATTGATTTTGGTGTTGTGAAATCTGCAGTAGAGTTGGTCACCGGCTATTTAGCAAGGCAGGTTAACCTTTTTCATTGTTCTGTAAACCTTTTTTTTTTTTTTTTTTTTTACCCTGCAGAGTCAGGTAATTGGCTGCAAGTTCTTGAGTAAAAAAAACAACTAATCAACAAAACGCAGGACGGGTCTAAGAAATGTGTCTTGTTTTTTTTTTCCTGAAAATAATTTTTCCCGTCACATTGCGGGTCAGTGTCTTCTGAATGTGTGCAAAACCAATATGATATTTGTCAAAATATTTATTTCATTTATTTCCCAAGGTGACTCAATTAAAGTCTCATTGTGTATACCTCCATATGCATTCCTCGTCTGAATAAACAGTGTTACAACACTAATAACATATTTATACACTGTTGTGATGGATCAAAATAAACTGATTTTTAAATTCCCTACAAAACTATCTTACTACTTTCTCCATCCATTTTCATCCGGTCACATCCCTCACGTTTATCAATTTTCTGTCCCTCCATATCAACATATATCAAAAGAAAAGCCAAACCCTGATAGATGATGTATCTGTTTGTCGCTGCAGCACTGTGTGACAAAGTCATCTGAGGAAGTCTCTATTAAAATGGCACTTGTTCGAAAGGGAACCCGCCTCTTGCCCAATAACAGCTGCAATAGGCTGAAGCATCCCTGCGACCAGGCCGGTAGGATAAACAGTATAAATAATTTATGAATCAATGAACAGAGGAATGAATGAATAGGTATTTCTTACTCTCTTCACCTTTGGAGGTGTGCTATTACAGTGATGGATTGCATATTAGCGCACTTGGCTAAGCAGGTCTCGTTTCATTAGTCCGTGATTCACATGCACTCAAGTTCAGAATTCAGGAAATTAAATCTTGATATTAACAAAACGGAAGCGCAGTCTTCCCCCCCAACGTGTTTTCTAGACCTGCGTTAACCGAGCCTGGGTTAAGTCACTGGCAAAGCGAGACAGATACAGAGTTGGAAATATATGATAGTTTATCCTGTAAAACAAAGCAAGCGCTGATGTGCAGTCGTGATTGTTTTAGTGATTCCTCCGCCGGTCCTGCCGTTACACCGACACGCACACATATCACTGTGACTGGCAGGTTTCCTCCTTACAACTCACAAGCGCTCCTTCCCATGTGTCAGTCCCATGAGAGGAAGATCAGGTGATTAAAAGGCCTTTTGAAGAAATTGCTATTTTGGGAGGAATATCTCTTAACCTTTCTGTGCATGAGCGTACGTGCGTGCATGTGTGCAGCGGTGGGGGATTCGCCGGGCATTTAAGAAAAAACAGTGCATCACTTGCTCACTCAGGCGCACACGAGCACAAACACACACACCTCACTGGATGTTGCAGCTCAGGAGGAGGAGGAGGAGGAGGAGGAGGAGGATTATTTTGGCAGAAAGCTTTTAACATTTGTGCCAGTGTTTTATTTAACAGACCTGTTAAAGACAAATTAGACTGAACTTTGTTACCGGCTTGTTTTGTCTTCGGTCTTCTTGCTTAACTGCGGATACAGTCTTTCTTACAAAGTTAACTGTTCAGCGTCTTCCACCTTTTGGAGGTTTACCCGACTTGATAAACCCCCCACAAAAAACAACCCTTTTTTGGGGGGGGGCCGAATATTTTTTACTTAAGTAGGATTTTGGTTTTCATGCCAAACTCTGAGCCAATTACCTTGTCCATAATCCTCTGCGTGTGGCATTTCTGATTCTTCTCGAAGCTTATGCAAATTTAGCCATGCTATGAAAACAATTATCTCAGTTTCTGTCAAAATTATGCATAGCAACAGCAAATGCTTTATTTATAAGCATCCATGTAACATTGATGAGGGTTGTGTGAACAAATACACGCCATTACAGCAGTCAGTCAGAGACCACTGACATGGCTCCGAGGCGGTACCTGGCTAAACTGAAAAAGGTCATTTTCAATACTTGGGACAGCAACTTGAATGTGATTTTCATGTAAAAAGGTAAATGCCTCATCTTGATTTTCATTATTATTGTCAGGGATCTGTGAGACACTTTAACCTTGAACAGAACCTCGATCAAGATCTCCACTTCTCCCCATAATCAAATAGTAGGTCAGACTATTTCAGCCTGAGTGCTGACACCTAAGCCTCTTAAAGTGATTATGTATCCCTCTTCTACCACAAAAAAACCAAGGTGTGAAATATACAAGGAAATCCCACAAATATCCCATCATCACAAGTTCCCGGTGAAAATTCGCAAGTTTTCTCATTATTTCTTACTCATTGCTTTTCAAATGAACTCAAACAAACCATCTAATGAAAATGGGCTGTTCAGACATGGGCTTGTAAAATACCCATCCAACACCTGTGCGTGATTAATAGGCTTTATACGTCACTGACAACATTAGGTCTAAAGTAACATTAATCTTGTTATAAACAGCGTGGAGCTTATACCTAACAAACCTCTCAGCCTTTTCTTCTAATTATCTCCATCTGGTCAACTGTCCCTACAGCAAACGGTGGGGCACAGGTGAGCGCTCCACTGGCTCGCTCTCTATGCATGACAGTTAGTGGAGATACAACAACATTAATCTAATTGAGAGAAACAGGCCAAATTTTACACTAATTGTATTGAACATATCAACGGACGTTTATCCATAACCTTCATGAAAAAGATCTTGAGGCCGGGCGTGTGACTTGAGGTCCACGCATTATTTAAACTGTTGGGTTCAGAGGAGGAAATGCTCAGGTGCCGTCATACTCGCGGGGCTGCCGTTCCAACTGGGAGTCAAGGAGGAAGTTAGTTGCTATTGCGGAACAAAAGGACGAACCAGGACCGGCTCCACCTCCTCTTTCTAAGCATGAATACCATCTGCAACTGCAATGTTGTGTCATGAGTAGGTATTTTTAAGAAAACCGTAGTGTTAACCTTTTAGTTATCAAAAAAAGTCTAAATTTTGAGATTATTCTGCGTGTTGTTTGGCATGTCTTGGCATCTTCCATTGGGAAGACATTGCATATCTCAATCAGTTCAGTATGAAGAAGCAACTGCTCTAAAATGCACACGCTGCTCATCCTGTCCCTTTGCTCACAGGGGCTGATTTGTATCAGCAATCTCATCCCTTTGGTCAATATCCAAAGTTCACAATCTCAGTGATGCTTGGATTGTAGTTCTGCTGATGCATTTAAAGGCTGACTTTGTCTTCGCTGCCATAGCGGTCCGGTAGAATGCCCAGGTCAAAGAATGCACCGGAAGCCCTGTCAGTCTCCCGGTCCTTCTCATCTGCACTCGCTTCAGGCAACTCACCAATCTAAAGCGGTCAAACCTCAATTCCGAGACAGTGGGACAAAAAGCACAGAAAAGGAAAAACATTTTTGAACAGTCAGTGCATTGTGAAATAGACAAGTGCAACTCGTCAGAAAGTCCAGTGTGTACCTACTCAGCTATTGTACAGCTCTAGCATTAACTTTAGAATAAAACTATGTTAACAGGAGGTGTAATATGCAATATCACCAAGGGACGCTTACTTTATATCTCACTGATGACTTCATTGTACAATTGGCTGCCATTTCTAATTCTATTTCCAAGGAATGCAAGAAATGTTACTGAATAGTTTGAAAAATTGTTACAATAAATATTACATTTCCTGAAAGTATATATGATAATACATGTACATATATAGCTATTAAATACATTTCATATAGAAATGCTATAAGCATAATTGCATAATTTAATCTACTAATTCCTTCATTTATTCAATTCCATAAATTTTTTTATCCATTTTGAAATCAGAAAAATAGGAAATGAGTAATGTTTGAAAATAAATCGTGATCTCCTCATGAGGAGAAAACACCATTGATGTTTACACTCAGTGCCTTTTTCAAATGCCTCAGCATTTTGGCAAAATTGAATAAACAAAATTAAAATTGAAAGCAGAGAATGGCGTACGGACTCGGCGTCTTGCAGCTGAACACATATTGCAGGTAGTAAATAAATAAAAAAAAAAATTGATCTTCCTATCAGGAGTCATTGGGGTGCCAAGTTATGCAAAATTCTGATTATCAGACTTCAGCATTTTAGGGTGTTGACTAGAAAACTGTAAAAGATTATTGATGTGGCAGCGATTTTTGGCAATTGATCCTTTTTTTCAAAAACGACATACATTTTATTAAATTTTGACTAGTGGCCCAGTTCAGTGATATCAACTCTGTTTTCTGGTGTTTGCTTTGTGTTTGTTTTTGTTGATTTGTTGGTTAGTTGGCTTTGGGCATAGTCTTGTAAACATAATATATATCAAGGCTGGCCTCTCCCTGCTAGTAACTGTGACCTCTATAATTCCCTTAGAAATCACCTTTTCCTATGAGCACAGAAAATTACTTTACTATGGGTGGACAGTTTTACAGAAATATATGCCGGAGCCTTATTTAAGATAATATAGAGCACTAAGAATGTGTGTCTGTGAGAAGACAAGTCCCCAGTAAGTAGAAAAAGTATGAATTAGTGGTTAGAAATACTATTATTATGACCATTTACTTCATCCAAGAACATTTAAAACCAAATCACAATCAAAAGTATCCGCTCGATACGTCAGTTACATTTCACTGATAACAAATAAGACCAACGTTCAATGTCAAAGTCAGGTGATCTCGGGTCCAGGTAAGACCGAACTGAGCGGGGGCAGAGACTCAAATTAAGATTTAATGTGAATTGTGGCTTTCGGAGAAGACAAGAGATGAACGAAATGCCTACCTGCAGCAAAGGCAGTGAAAGTTCACGCGTTCGGATGTGTTTTGTTTTTTTGTGTAATAATATTTGGCTTGGACAAATTACCCATATGACCTAGTTGTGCCCTTGATGGAGGCATTTAGCCCTGAAACATCCCTCAACAGGAATGGGTCAATGATCCTGCTGTGATTGGAAATGAATCTGGCCTACATGAATGTGAATCAGAAAATACACAGAAGAGGCCTCTGGCCACCAGTTGATACATTATTCAGTCTAAAAGCTTGTTAAGGAGACCTTACAATAGAGCTGTGATGAAAGATTGATATTTTAAAAAAAAAATGTTTAGTTAGCCAGTGTTATGCAAAGCAATAAAGCAATAAAGCAGCGGTTGGGAGTTACGAATGCAAATGTTGAGAGAAAGTAAAAGACAGGAGAATATAGAGGGAATTACAGCAAACACAAGGACAAACACACTAACAAGGAGCTCGCCAAATGACTGACAATGAAAAACAAGATGAGACAGAAACAGAAAATCCTAGAAATCCACCGAGACTGAGAGGAACAGCCGAGCGACTTGAGGGAGCCTGATCTCTGATGAATTCAGTAAGTTCTCCCTGCGGCAGGGACCACCGTCTCTACATGAGACGGGACTTAGAACCTTCTCACACCAAACAAGGGCCGACACACACGTCGCAGTTGAAACTATCTGGAACTGCAGTCTCACGGCTTGAGCTTCGGTCGGGTGGGGAGGGGGTATCGCAAAACATATTTGTAATTCAGATTTTACATTTAAAGATCAAATCACGTCCGTGTCCCTGTTGTTTGTTTCTCTTGTTTTCAATTCCCGCAAATAACAGAATATATTGATTTATTTTGTTCAGAGCACATGTCCAGCTCCAGATGCGGGCCGAGTCTTTTTTCAAAATATCCTTGAAAATACTCTCTATATTAATCTCTGCAGGGAATGTTTTTCGGCCAATTTTAACCAAAAGGCGACAGCTAAGGTTTTCCGGGAGAACGGCCGATAGCTCGTCATCACCGCTTCCATTGATCATGTAATTGTTGTTGTTCTGTTTCATCTCATTCTTTCCATCCCCTGCTCTTCCACCTCCCTCCCTCCATCCTTCTCTCTAAAGTCCGAGGAAATTAACCATGTGGTAGCATTGATCCGGCGGCACACACATGCATGCATAGGCAGAGAAAACACCGCCGCGCTCACACAAACCTCGCTCCCCTGTGAAGAAGACAAAGTAGGAGGTATATGGTGGAGGACTGACCCGCTTGTCGAGTTAATGAGCTTTTATTGACTCCAGCACCTGAAGTGGCTGCTGTAACTTATCACTGTTAGAGCACTCGCTCCCCGGACACACAACACACAGGGGAGCACGCAAACACACGTAATATCTGTTGGCGTGTGAAGCTCCGTGGAGACACAAAAAATGCGAGCGCGGGAACTCCCGCAGCCTGCAGTGGGTGTAAATACAAGTTAAAAAAAAACAGAAGAGCTGATAGTGTCACTATTAAAAGGATTACAACAGGTTGTTACGGCTCTGGGTTTCCCCGAGTCTGACACCACAAGCCAAGCTGCTGCGAAATTGAGATAATTGGATCCTCGCTCACTCCGCTATAGGTTTGAACTCCGTTTCCAGCCCGTTTTAGCTTTCTAACAAAAAAACAGCCATGGAATCCTTTGCACAAACTAGTTTGGGGAAATACTTTTTAATTTCCAGTATAACACTCTATTCACAAAGCAATACAAAAATAGCTCTAGTTAGTATTTTGTTGGCTGTGAGTAAAAACTATTGGAGAACAGTAGAGAGAAAGTATTTGGAAAAATAGTTTTTCTCAATTTACTTCAACTTGGGCTTCATTCCAGATTACTTAGACACATTTTTCTCGTATTTTTTGTAATCATCTATACATTTGTAAATCGCATCCATCGTGCACTGCCAAGAAGTGAAATTATTTCATTATTTAACACATGAAGTCTTTAACTTGTTATTTGTGTGTCTAACTATAACGTATATGTCCAGGAGAGAGAAACCACCAAAATATAATCAAAAGAGTCTGGAGGAAGTCAACTTTCACTATCTGAGTTGAACACCTGCGATGTGTGATTCCTGCATCGCTGCATCAGGACCCGTCACTCATCCAAAGCTTGTGAAATCACATGGGCTCCGGATTACTGTGGGTGAACCTTCGCCAAGCACAACAATCCAGACTTCCACCCAATGAATTCCGCTTAAACTCTGCTCAACCACGAGGAAGCCTTATGTCAGCTTTGTGCACTGCAAAGACATGGATGGAGAGAAGTTGCGTTCCAGCCTGGCCTTGGGTTCTCTTTGTAGATCTGATCAAGTTAACTTACACACCTGCGATACAGCAATCAAAATGCAAATGCGCAGACATTTCAGTTACTTCCTGAAGAGGGTATAGACACTGGAGAGACCTATGTGTAGTTGTGACTTTTCTGCGCCTTCTTTTCCTTTTTGCTGTTCCTTCAGGGGTCCCCACAACGAATCATCTGCCTCAGTCTAACCCTATCCCCTGCATCCCCGTCCCTCACATCAACTAGCTTTATGTCCTCTCTCACTCCATCTATAAATCTCCTCTGGTCTTCCTCTAGCCCTCCTATATCAGCATCCTTCTACCAATATGTTCACTACCCCTCCTCTGCACATGACCAAACCATTTCAGCCTGACTTTATCTCCAAAACATCTGATATGCATTATCCCTCTGATAGACTCATTCCTAATCCTCTCCATTCTCCTCAGTCCCTCGACAAGTGACCCTCAACATTTTCAACTGTTTGCATCTCTGCATCCGACCTGCTTGCACACGTTTCTACGCCTCTTTTCCACTCTCTCCATTGCCCAAGTCGACCCAAGGTAATTAAAATCCTCCACCCCTTTTTATCTCCACTCCCCCTGGCCTCACTGTTCCACTTGGGTCCCCCCAATTCACACACTTATATTCTGTCTAACCCCCATTCTTCTTCTGTCCAGGGCATACCTCCAACTTCTCCCTGTTCTCGCCACAGATCACAGTGTCATCTGCAAACATCATAGTCTATGAATTGTATTATATATAGACACACACACACACACACACACACACACACACACACACACACACACACACACACACATATATATATACAGACAGACAGACAGACAGACAGACAGACAGACAGACAGACAGACAGACAGATAGATAGATAGATAGATAGATAGATAGATAGATAGATAGATAGATAGATAGATAGATAGATAGATAGATAGATAGATAGATAGATAGATACAGATACAGATACAGATACAGATATAGATATAGATATATATTCGGAAACTGTATTTGTACTGAATATGTGTATCCAGTCCAGCTGCCATGACAAGAAGATTTCAACAAGAAGGCACCCTGTCATATTCTTTCTCTAAATCTGAAAGGCACAATGCAGCTCCATCTGACCTTCTCTGTACTTCAACGTTCTTAAAGCAAGTACAGCATTAATAGTACTCTGTCTTGGGAATAAACCATACACCTGTCATAAATGCTCACCTCTGCCCTGAGTCTCGCTTCCGCTACTTTTCCCCATAAGTTGAAGTAGCTTTGACTATTCTGTCGACACAAAAAAATTGTTTGCGGGGTGAATAGACCAAAATGACCCTAGAAACATTTGTCACTTTGTGATTTTGGTCTATAAGTAGCTTTTAAGTGTTGTGAAAACAAAAGGAAATATTTCAATTTGATAAATACTTCAAAGTCTTTTAATTTTCATTCAGTCAAATTTTGTTGCACATTTAAATATTTTCTTGAGAAAGGCAGAGTATTGTGCAGAGTATAGTATATATCTCTTTCAAAGGAAGACATTTCTTTGATTTTTTTAATTTTGGTTGTATTTACTCGTTCTTTTTCTGTACTCAAAAACGTATCAAACATAACTTAACTGCTTGATCATCAAATTTCTCTGTCTTGTCTCTGATCTGGAACTTTGTTAAATTCACACAAATGTAGATTTTACACCTGTCAACAACAGCCTTGTTTTTCGTCAGCTAACTGCTCAGAATCTCAGTCATCGACTTTCTGAATTGACTAAATATTACACACTTTACCGTGTATTTTCAAATCTTTAAAAACATCTATCTTTGGCTCAAGCTGTTATGACCTATTTCCGTTAAATTAAAGTTGGCAAGTGGTGAGCTCTTCACAACATGGTCTTTACTTCATAATTCATTTTATATTCCCTTGGGAAAAAAAAAGAGTATAAATAAATATATATATGTCCCTGACATTGCCTCTAAGATTTCTAAGGAAAGAACAATACTTCATGCCATGTATCAAGAATTCTCATGAAATATCGACTTTTATGAGTTACTTTATGATTGGTCAGGTGTACTTTAAGTTGGATTTTATGTTCTCCAGAGACTAAGATTCATGTGACATTTATATTTCCTGTCACTCCAGTCCCATTCAAAACTATTTGTCTTCCTCTCTCTCTGCAACTTCATCTCCATTCCCTTCGGGACGCAGCACACATGTGCAAGCACACTACGCACACGCTTGCAGTCTCCTTAAATTAAAAACACCTCTTATGTACACAATATGGAAATCCTGCCTGCCACTTCCTGTCCCATGGGCTGCATGTGTCATGTGTCGCTGTGTCCAAAAAGAATCATGTGCGTATAAATTAATTCATGAGTATTTAAAGTTGAACCTTTCAAAGTGTGAAACTCAAGCCAGTCAAATAGTGTGTGTGTGTGTCTGCGTGCAAAATAATTTACATTTCAGAGAACTGAATGATTAGAGCTATTTGGGTTCCACTTTATCAACACATTTGCATACCTGTGTACTTACAGCCATGTGTTCTTCAGACCATCCATTAACAAGCTCTTACTGGTGCCTTGAATCTCAATAAGCATCTATTAACTCACTATGATAGAAAAAGTGATTAAAATATTAATAACCGACAATGACAAATAGGTGTTGGACATTACAGTAGTGAGAGTGTCATTTAGAGCAACATTATCTCCTTTAAAAGTCTTAAGTCTAAACTCAATGGTGGTTGGACTTTAGGACAATAAGGTGCATTTAGTGTGTTTTCAACGTTTAAGTGTGCGGCTGATAGCGGGGACGTATATGTCAATTGATATCCAGTGCAAAGTGCATTGATTTCTGTACCATGCTTTCACGATCTGGTGGATGCAAATGTCCAAACAAATACATGCAAGGAATTTTGAGGTCTCTGGAATGTGCAATTTTGACAGACATAGGCTAGAAACGGTACACTACATTTCAATATCCTATGCTAACAACAAGATATAGGTTTCTCGCCTCATATACACATAAAAATGCCATTGCACATCTTTGCTCCGCCGAAGTCAACACCCAGCCAGGCCAGAGGATGTTAAATCTACACCATTTATTATCAAGCGACTGAATATACATGGAGACCCACAAATACTTTTGGTGCATAAAAGCTATCCACACTGTGGCCTAATTCCAATGATTCTTCTTGTTTTTAGGCACCTCGGGTTTACAAACCCTTCAGTGGGTCCACAGTGGATCCCAAGGACAGTCATAGGAGACAATCACAGAAACTTTAAAAGGCTTGTAATATGCCTATGAGAAGAGGATTGAACAGTCTCAGTTCAAGGACGCGGTATCTTGTTATGACTGCAGGGACTTTGGCCTTCCAAATACAAAACCCGCTTTCTTTTTAGATGCTCTAATAGAAAATGATTCCGTTGAAAGATGGAGACTTCGCTTCCCATACACACGCATGGACGTTTTGTTCAAAATTTAATGTTTTGATAAGGAAGAAAAACAGCTTAAAAATGCCACAGCGGGATGATAAGATTTCTGTAACACAATAAATAGAACCCTTATGCTGTTCATATGTATGTTCAATCTTAAGAGTCTATTTTTAACACTCTTGAGAGAGAGGGTTCAAAAGGGGAACAGGACAACAAACAGGATCTTCAACAAGAACATATAAGGACAAGGAATGTGTTCTTTCAGAAGTAGGGACGCACGGATGCACTATCAAGTGAGCATTTCTTTTTTCCAAGGCATGGCTAAGATTGATGGAAAATGTCTAGGGAAGTTTCCTCTGTGAAAAAGACACAAGGGACAACAATTAAACAATTTACCAATCATGGCATCATTAAAGTACATCTCATCACAACAACGCATGTATATAGAAATATGAGCCTATATAAGTTGCAGATTCTAAATTCATCATTCCAGGCTTATGGGATACTTCATGGTTTATTCTGCTGGGGTATTAAGGAGAACTTTTAAGTGAATTTTATCATTGTATTTTATCATCAAGCCTCCACCAAAAGTGTTGTATATGAACATCACCTCTTTTCAGGGCATCTGCAAGAAATATTCCAATGGAGACTGACTAACACTGCCCACCTTCAAATCGTTGATGACTTTGGGTTGAGTTTATTTTGCTTGGTTTTCTGCACCTGCAGTTATTTGATCTTTCTCACCTTTTTTGTCCATAAGTCTCACTGCCATTGACTCTACCTAAAAAAAAACCTTGACTCCAGACTCCTCTTGCTTCCACAGAAACACAGGTGTTCACATATGCAAGCATGCACACTGAAATTCACACACACAAACACACGCACAAAGACACACATGCGCACACACAAAAGCACACTGAGGTACGCAGGGGCAGGTGCAGATGTGCATACATGCATATCCTCTGAGACATGTGCATCTTTTTTTAATGTAACGTCAATTCCCATCCATGGAGATTGTGCACCGTATTCAAAGAACTTCCTGTCTCGATTGTAGTAGGATGCAATCCAACGAGTAACCGTGCAACTATTCATAGGTCGGCAGTGACAGCTAAACTGGTGAGTGCCTTGCAGCACTGCAGTTCAATCCATAAGATTAGTTTACATTTTCATCATATACGCTAATGATTTTTTTTTTTTTTTTTCAAGACGCATTCATTTAAAAAAAGCATTTCAGTTAGATAAATGGTTGCCTACTGAAGAGGCAAAGCACTTAAGTACCTGCAGTTGCCAGTCTAGTTGAATCAAACTACACAACATTTAGTCTCGCTGGGCCGGGAGGGTTGGACAGGTGTGAACGTATCGACACAGACATTCAACAAAGCGAGCAGACCAAAGGCTTGTGGGAAAAATGCTCTCAGTAAAGGTTTCAAGCAAACCGGTAGGTTTGGTTTCTGGTATAAAAATGTTCTGACCTCAATCCAGCCCAACTGCAGAAGGCCACAATGCTTTTTTTTGGATATCTTTTCTCAAATGCATCATTGTGGGAATATTTGTTTCGATAAAGGGGCCTAAATTAAAAAATGGCACATTTTTTTCCAGCCCAACTGCAGAAGGCCACAGTGCTTTTTGTTTTTGCATACCTTATCTCAAATGTATCATTTTGGGCATATTTGTTTCGATAGAGGCCCAGAATTAAAAAAGGTCACAAATATTAACCACTGCTATACTGCCATTGCTATTTTGGACAATATACTAAAATAAAAACTAACCATATCCAACCAAAGGGGAAAATGCAGCAAAGCACCTCAACCACAACACCGACCACAATGAAAAATGAGCAGATGCGAAAGCAAAATCTTTTAGCAGTGTCCTCAGGAGCCGCAATGCTACTTGTTATGTAATTCTATCTTAAATGAAACACAATGACATTTTCATGAGAACTTTGACAAATATCTTTCATTCATTTTTGCAGTTTATAGATATTGCCATTGCCAGGGGATGGTAAGTGCAGGGCTGGACCTACACAATGATATTGTTTTAGCCTCAGAACTTAACTTAAAATCCTTGAAATATCTCTGTTGACGGTGTATTCTGTTCCCAGGGAAAAGCCTAAAGAACGTTATCAATCTAAAGATGCGAACAGTCGCCATCATACCTTCTGCCTGTTTCTGCTGATGCCCGATTTCAAAGTGACTGGGAAAGACATCGCCGAGTGCTTTACGCCTCCTTGTCTCCATTTCCATCACTTATCTGAAAAGTTTTTCACTAAAGTGAAAAAAGTACAGTTTGTATATATTTGTCCTTCACAAATCCACGCGCGCTGTCTGTCTCTCCATCTCTTTTTCTACCCCTCCTTTTCCTTTTTTTTATACTGCAGGTTTTATTAAGTGTTTCAAGAGAAGGGCTTTAGAAGAATTTCTTTTGTTGGCTTCACATTGAACTGAATTGTGTTGAGACTCTAGTCATTGACCCATGATGGTCTTCTATTTTACTGACAGCCTGGATAAATACAAGTCCTGATCTTTCCTGGGGTTTCTACTCCCCCCTCCTACATATTATACTCTTTGAATTGCACCTCTTCCATACTTTAAAAGCGTCTCCGACCTTGAACATCCAATGGCTTCCACCATGCCGACAGCATTTGTAAATGCTCTCTGTACACAGTGCAAGTTGAATAAGTGTGCGGACCGAGCATGTGTTTACACGGGGAGGAGGTTGGGGAGAGTGAGTTAACATAAAGACGTACAATATGTAAATTTATATCAACATCAAACACCTGGATAAAAATTTCAGATCTATATGCGACATACTCAAACGCTCTGCTCTGTCTCTGTCAGAGAGACAGAGCAGGACTATAATATGCACATTTGTCCTTATTAGGACATTGACATCAACTTGTTTATTATGGATAGCCTTATTCAGATATCTACATTATTAAAGTCACGCAAAGGCTTGATCTGAAAGCAGACCTCCAAAATGACATTTAAACCATGTTAAGACTGACAAATGTGTGTGTTTGTAACAGAAACACTTCTCAAGAGGCACCCAAAATGTTTCACACAGTAAAGGTTGTTTTCAATACTTGTAGTAACACACACGCACGTACACAGAGCCAGAGCAGTGAGAGAAGATCAAGGGGACGCTTTAGAGACAAGAAAACAAATTGGAGGAGACAATTGTGTGTGTGTGTGTGTGTGTGTGTGTGTGTGTGTGTGTGTGTGTGTGTGTGTGTGTGTGTGTGTGTGTGTGTGTGTGTGTGTGTGTGTGTGTGTGTGTGTGTGTGTGTGTGTGTGTGTGTGTGTGTGTGTGTGTATGTTTGTGAATGCGTGACCATGAGCATGTGCGCGCAGTCACTTATCCTTCTGTTGTGCATGAAGTGTGTGTTTGTGAAGGTATTACTCTACTGTACACTCACACACTATTTGATGTGTTTTTATTATTAAATTGACATTTTGAGCTGCTTTACTAAGATATTTCAATGAGGCCTAAACATCCTTATTTCTAGGGTGACTCCACTATTAACCAAAATTCATTCTTAAATACAAAAATTGTGACAAAAATTGGCTAAAACTACATATAAAGGAATGAAGTGAGGCATATTCAAGAATAAATTATTTTCCATTTACATAGTTTGTACAGTGAACATTGTAGCTGAAGATCAAAATCTGTTTATTGTATGTCTGAGATCATCAAGTGTATCTTGATAATTCAAGCCGTCAGTGAGATACAAACTGTGGTGGCAAAAAAAAAAACCTTCACTGATTCTGAATGGGTAGTTGTGGTTAAAATTAAAAATACATAAATGTCAGATGGTTACTGTAAACATATGGCAGTCATGCAGATAGAAAGTAATTGAAGTGCAGATACTGTGGGATGCGAGGGAGCCTGGGGGGTTGAGGGGGTAATTAGGGGAACTGAGCTTAAAGGAGAGCGGAGTTTGTTTTTTGTGAAAGCTTGTTTATCCTTCTGCATCACACTGAAACACTAGGTTTCAGCTTAGTTACGTGTAGCTACTTACCCTACCTGACGTGCACATCCTAAAAAAAAAAAAATTCAGTCAACAACACAGCAACGAAATGATGGAAACCAGAGGGGGCTGCCTGGTCAGTCCCAATAAACATCTAATTTCAAAATTCAGATTTCTAAACTTTCATTTACTCAAGAACTCATCATCTGGTGTGATCTCTCAGAGGGCATTTCAGGGGTTCTAGTTGATGTGATAACGTTTCACAATCACTCCCTGCAACTTGCAAACAATTTGCACTGTATCTGCTGGACAGGATCCTGGATCTCTGCAAGACAGAGATTTGGTTTTACTGCTTTCTCAAAACAGGACACCCAGTGCATGTGATTGCTTACCATTTGCATCAGCTCAGGCTTAGATTCTGCATTTGGAAACCAAAATAAAAATTCAGCTGAAATAGGTGAATACAGTTCTGGCTGTAGACAGATTCAGATGTAGGGAAGCTTAGCAGATATTCTGCTTCAAAGTCTAAAAGTTCTTGTTCTCCAGCGCCTCTCAGAGGGCCAGGGATTCCTTAAAATTCACCCGTCCTCACTCTGATGGGGGTAGAGCTACCATGCAAGTTGCTAACCACATCATTGGGAGCAACTGGGGGTTGTGTGTCTTGCTCAAGGACACTTCAGCGCCCAGAAAGAGGGGAGAGTATTTTAGAATAGAATAGAATAGAATAGAATAGAATAGAATAGAATAGAATAGAATAGAATAGAATAGAATAGAATAGAATAGAATGTACCTCAAATCATCCCACAATGGGGAAATTTTAATTGAAATAGCAGAAAGTACACATTGCAGTTGAGTTATATTTATCATAAGTTGAAAAGCAGCATACAAAATATCGGACAAAATAGAAAATGAAAAAAAAAAGTACTCTTGTGCAAAAAATGGAAACTAGAAGGAGATAACCGCTGCTGACTGCAGTGAGTGTTTGGATGAGTGGATGTATGGATGGGGAGGTGGGAATCAAACCGTCAACCTTCCTATAGGTTGTGGCACCAGCTGAGCCACAACCACACGAAAAATTAAATATAAGCTCATCCCTGAGGGTGTTCTGTGCTGCAAGAGAAAGGGGTCCCACGGCTGTTGTTAACAAGCCCTCCGGTCTCTGTACAAACGGCAGTTCTGGCACAAGGTCAAACACATATCCAGTGGCTGCTGGTCTCTGCTAGGACTGCCCTATGTCACAAATACGGTTTGTAATCTTCAGGGAGGGGATCTCGTGTCCTGGGTGGGGCTCCGGGCATTGCTTATCGGCTTTTTTTCGCGAATGACGCGGCCCTTTTAGCCTCATCACCATATGACCTCTAACAGACATTAGGGTGGTTTGCGATCAAGTTGGGAGGTGAGTCAGCACCTCCGAGTCGGAGCGAGTGATTCAGCCCAGAAACCTGTGAATTGTCCCCTCGGGGTTCGGAGGGGAGTCACTACCTCAATGAAGGAGTCCAACTACCTCAGAGTCAGCAAGGCTGGGATGGAACATGAACAGAGCAGCCAGGTTGGTGCGGCGCCAGTGGTGACGTAGGGTTCGGGATAGCGCCTCCACTCCTTCGCGTCAAAAGGAGTCAGTCGAGGTTCTGTGCATATCTGAAAAGGACGCCCCCTAGGAACCTGCCGTTAGAGGTGTTCCACGGAGGTTCGTCTTGTAAGAGGTCGACAACACTGAATATTCTAGAAGAATTATACATGCTATGTGGCCTGGGGAGGAGTAGAGGAACCCCAGGAAGAACTAGAGTGTACTGCAGGTAACGGGGATGCCTCGTTTGACCTGCGCAGTTCGCTAAGCAGTAGAACAATGACTGAATACATTTGTACCCTAAGTGCTTCATGTAGATACTATTTTAGTAACAATACATGTTAGTTTCCTCGTTGGACCTTGAAATGAGTTGTGTGATTTGTTCGAGCATCTCAAGATTTTCTGCATTGTCGCATCATACAGTTCAATGTCTTTCTGGAGTGAGGAGGTAGATGATGGGTTTTTAAGCAGATTACAGTTGATCATAGAATCTGACCATGTCAGCAAAGGTGTAGGTACATCGCCTGGACACATGCAAAGCACTGTAACCTACAGTTTAGTTTAACGTGCTCCTCTTCAGATGTGGTGATCGCGATTCTTTTATTTCTGTTATTTAAACTAATGAATTTTCTACATTCGCTTTTCTCAACAATCTACCATGTTTCAGCCATGAGTGTCAGAAGTGTGTGGATAAAACCTATATATTCAACATTTAAGCCCCTTAACAGACTCGTGGTTCAGTGGTGTAACTGATGCTTCACACATTTCCTGCACAAGTATATTTGTGCCTGTAAAGTGCAAATGTTTTTTTAAAAACCTTCACCTATGCATTGTATAATTTATGCATTTTAAGCATCTTACATCAGTCATCCTAAAAATATGAAAGATTACGGCCATGTTGTAGCTTAAAAACCACAGGCCTGAAAGAGAAATATTTATTAAAAAGAAAAGAAAAACTTTGTTTGTATTTGGCCAACACGCTTTCGTTCATTACCCAATTTCCTCCAGGATCAATAAAGTATTTCTGATTCTGATTGATCCATTATCCATAGCGCTTGCAATTAGGGTCAGGGCACTGGAGCCTATCTCAGCTGTCATTGGGCGAGAGGCGGCATTCCCCCTGGATTGATCACAGGGCCACATATAGAGACATTCACAACATCACTCTCACGTTCACACATCAGGAAAATTTGGGTCTCCAGTTAACCTGCTGCACGTTTTCGGACCGTGCAAGGAAATTTTAGAACTCGACGGACACCCAGGGAGACACGGGGAGAACTCCGCAAGTCCCCCTGTCGTAAGTGAACCAGGGAACCATTTTGCTGTGAGGCAAAAGCACTAACTACTGCTCCACCATGCCGCCACAACACTGCATATTTCTGTGTGTACTACGGTCAATCATGTAATTGTAGCAGATCTTACAGTAAGGGGTTAACTAAAGTTCAGTTCGTGTGATTCATAACTTCGGCAAGAGGGGTTTTTATTCATAATGATTTTTATCGTTTTATATTCTGTCTGTTCATCATCCCCTGGTTTGCGCAGCAGCGTCAGGGTTCACAACTTTCAAACAGGCACCATAAAAGTTTAGTTTAATCGCAAAGTAATGATTTCTCAGATGCTTCCTCTCTCATTGCCTCGTGAGGTTTAAGTAAGTCAAAGAGTGTTTGCGGGGAGCGGCGCTCCATCTGATCACACGAGACCTCTTAAGTTCTCCTCTGCTTTAGAAAAATTAGACGAGGTGACATTGCTTTGATTCAGAGGGTGTGATGTAGGATCGGATTCATCGATACCTGCGGGTCCCCAGTGAAAGTATGAGGACACCACAGAGGGGACAAAATGAAGAAAAGGAAAAAAAACAAGGTGGATGATGAAAGGAGGACATTTAAAGATGAGTGGAGAGATAGAAAAGACTGCAGATGCAAAAAGTGAACAAACAAGAGGAGATGTATTAAAATACCAAGGAAGAATGGACGTGGGAGGGGGGCTTAGAAAGAGGGGTTGATAGTGAGTCTTTGAAGGGAAACGGAGCAAACGGGCGCACAGACTATTTTCCACTGGACATCTCTAACTACTTTAATGAGGAATCCTCCGCTTTCTATGTGTCGACTGGAGTTTAAAAACAAAAGCATCTCGAGGTGCCGAGTCTGAACCACCGAGATGGAACTTCGGGAGAGAGGTTGGTATTTCCCAAGGAGGACAATTAAAAGCGGAGTACGATCTCCCCCTCGACTTCAGACCGCTTTTAATGTGATTATCAGGGCGCCAATGACGCAGAGAGCAGACCCGCCGGCTGAGAGGATCTAACCTGCTCTGTGTCCTCCTGATACCTCCAGGTTTTCCAGCACAGAAACAGCACAAAACTCATCGCGTCCTAGAAATTATGCAGTATTCCCACTGCAACGGCCACAATTGGTAAGCTTCGAAACTAATAAAGTGAACCAATCACTGTTTAGACGATATTTACGATTGGATTATAAACTGTATGACGTTGCTGTTGAGAAGAGGTGCCGACTTGGGATTCTCATGATTTGACCTGGAGTCCCATTTGTATATCATGTATAATTGCTTCGGAACAAACTTGCAAAACATCACTGTGATTTGTCTATGCGCCATTCACCAACCAGAGCATTTTTAATCATTGTGATCAGTTGAAACTTCAAAATAAGCCAAACAAATCGTACTATACAGACAAGGTATGAGCCAATTTCAATGATAAAGTCTTTCAAGGAACCCATCGATAAAAGGACATTGAGCTGGCTTGGCAATCAATAACCAGGATGTGATAATTAGAAACGCTTCATTCAATGAACCATTTATGAACGGCTGTTATTATAAATTAGCACCTGCTGAAGCAGCCTTATTTGACTGGGTTTACCTTCTGACCCGACAATTCCCAGAGTTACAGCGTAGAATTATCTCTCTGCCTCCCCCTCTCTCTCTCTCATCCTTTTGTCTGTTGTTTTCCCAAGTCTTGATTTCTTTCGGGAGCTCATCTGTTGCCAAAAGCACACATCAGACTGAGTGTTGCTGATATTGCAGTGGATAATTTCATGAGTACCTGCTTTATAGGCCAATGGAGTTACAAATGGTAACTAAAATGCAGGTACAGCAATGGATGGTGTACTCCCTGGACTTGTTTTTAAAATCAGATTTCCTCCAGCACTGGGATCAACAGAATGAGACGTGAATCCGAGTGCGGTGCCACTCGTTTGCGTTCTAAGATGAAGAAGCTAGTTAGCTTAGCTTAGCATAAAAGCAGGAAATGGGAGGAAACAGGAGGAAACTTTGACTGGAGGTCCAAAAGTAAAATATCTGTTTGCTTTTTTTTTATTATTATTTTCTGTTCCCTGGAAACTTCTACTGAGAATCTAAAAAGAAATCTTGTAATCCCCTGCTCCCTCCCAATAGCCAGAAGACTTTCCTCCATCTTTCAGGCCTTCCAATTGTTACAAACGGGAACATCTGTCAAGGCTAACTGCGGCTATCTCACAAAGCTTGATGTTTTGACACAATCCCATTTCCCACTTTATTCTCGTAACAATTACGGCAACAAAAACCGAAATATCAGTCACTCGCAAATCAATGTTGGCTTGTTTATGGGAAAAATTTGGGGTCGTTTTTTTTGTTTATATCATCTATTTAGCATGGGATAAAAAAAGGTGCAGTTTGAAATGTAAGAGTAAAGCTCATCATATAAAACACCTAATGAGTAAATTCGATAAAATGTTAAAATGCAACTGTTTCATTTCTCTTCAAATTGGAAACCCGGAAATCATTATTAACAAAAAAAAAACAACAACAACAATCTTTTGTCAGTTAGGACAGGCTGACATTGAGTGAAGATGAGCACCAGGATCCTAAAGTCAAAGCTTCCTGGTGTTATTTGGACCCAAGCTTTTCCTGCCTGTCAACAACTCACATTGTCAAACACCACCACACACACACTCACATGCAAACACACACACACACACACACACACACACACACCGGTCCAGACCAGCCTTTACCTTTTGAGGCCTGTGTGCGTGCGGCCCGAACGGACACATTTCTTCACTGTCAGTAATCAAATGTCACAACAGACTTTCTTTTGTCAGGAAAAATCTCAGAACAGGATCTTCACCTGACGTTTGCGGGATGCTTTGTGAACGTAGTAATGAGCCCCCGCCGGGACCGAGCACTGGAAAGACTTTTTTTTTATTCTAGCACACTCCTTTTGCTGCACATGAGCCTTGTAAGTATCAGGGGCGATCAAAGGCAGCAGTAAATCAGGATTACATGAGAAATCGGGCTAATTATGAACCTCCAAAGGTTCTGTTTGAGAGCACCGGGCCGAATTTGATCCGGCTCCATCGTCTTATTGGTTTCAAGGAGCCGACAGGGAAGCCAAGGGCCCGGCGCACAAACGGCGGCGAGGCCGGCGATTGAGAAACGTCAATCTGTATTAATGGGGCGGCGTTTCCCAGCGTTGCGGCGTGGAGGGACACGCAAAGTAAAGACAGAGGAGTGTTTCCCGGTCAGGTTCACACAGCGAATGAGCGGAGTCTCCGGAGACTCTGCTGAGCAGCGGAGGAGAGGAGGAGGGGGAAGCAAAGCTGAGATACATTTATCATTTATCTCCATCGGTTGAGGGTTGTTGTTTTTTTTTTCTCTTTCCCAGAGAGTCCCCGGGCTCCCGGGAGACCCCTATCCAGCCCCAGTTTTCATTGCTCTCACATCAGCAGCAGCGGCACGGCATGAAAATCCCTAATGACTATGATAACAACGAGAACGATAATGATGATAAACATACCTGTGCATTAAAGAGGTTAAATAAGTTTTTTATTCCCTTTTTCTCTGTTATTGCCTTCCACAGAGAAAGACATTTGAAATGCTCATTTAAGAGCCAAAGAGATTTTTTATTTTTTTTTGGGGGGGGGGGGGGTTCCGTGTGCTCTCGCTGATTTTAATCACTTGTTTAGATTTTTTAAACCGATAACTTTCAAAGCATCACCGACTCTTTAAACGTGCTTGGATATCACTACTGCTTTCACCCATGGCTTGATCTCCTGTGTATCCCTAGGAGCAATCTAAGTAAATATCTTTTTTAAATTTATGTTTAGATCCATAGTTTTTCGGGAATAAGGCTCATTGACAGATTGAGCGACAGCTGCAGCCCTTCATGCAGTGCCGGTCAGTTCATGTATGTGACCTGCAGGTTCATTATATTCAAGATACAATACACAAGTTGGGAGTCACACAGAAAAGCTAGGGAGGCGCAGCAGGGCACACACACACACACACACATACAACACACACACATACACACACACACACACACACACACACACACACGCACACACACACACACACACACATACACACACACACACACACACACACACACACACACACACACACACACACACACACACACACACACAGCAGGGC
>CAAKHD010003320.1:384133-395491 GCA_901007705.1 Fistularia tabacaria | reverse complement strand
CGGTTCCTCCCCGCCCCCTCTTCTTGCCGTTTTTTATTGTGTTTTTTGGTTTTTTTTTTTTTTTTTTTTTTTTTTTTTTCTCAACGCGCTCAGTTGTGTTTATAACCAGTCACGGGATTGAAGCGGCGGTCCGGCGGGAGCCCGCTGACCCCCGCGGCCCCTCGCTTCATGATACGTCGGCTGGTTGGTGCGGTGGAGGTGCGCGCCTGTGTGCGGCGGGTCAGGGGGAGGCAGGGCACTTGTTATCCCTCCGCTCAGCCGGGAACTCCTCGTGCCTGAATCCTCCTTCCAGTCCGCAGCACGAGGTGAGGATTGTCACATCTCTGAGGCTCGCTTTGCTGGCGAAGGCCTGTCGCGGTCATATTTTCCACCTGCCGCTGCCTGTTAAAATACTTTTCGACCCTCCGCAGCCACTCTCTTTATTTCCAAGAATGGCGGCCCTTTGAGCCACTTGAATTTGTCGAGGGGCGGAATGTCGAACTCTCAAAGGATCTCATGGACCTGTGAAGGGAACTATGAGTGCATTTCAACCTTCATACCATTTGCCACATTCTGAACCGCGTAATATTCAAAGTTTTATTCTGTGAATCCGGCTCCAGTCGGCGTTTCGCCGGGTTATGTTGGAGCCACGAAGAGGACCTGATGATTTAGTTGTCTGTTTTGTCATCGATTTGAATTATTGATGAGAAAACGCTTCGATCACAGGGAGATTAAGCAAATCTTTAACGGCGGCCCAGCGTTTTTTTTTTTTTTCTTTTTTCTCTGGTTTCCTTCTGTTTGAATGACAGACGAGAACTCTGACACACCTTTTCGCTGTTATTTTGATACAATTCATTCATTCCTTCAACCATTCACTTTCCTTCACCTTCATATAGACATGCAGCCATTCAAACCACACATCAACATGCAATCCTTCACGCCTCTGGATGTCAGGTTCACGCTGGACCGCTCCATCACAGGGCCGCGTAATGAGAACGTGCAACCATTCAGCCTTTCATTCACATTCAAATAGAGACATGCGACCCTTCACTCATTCACACGTCTGGGTAATCCTGGTTTTCCATAGAACCTCTGCTAATCATGGACAAATATACTGGAAAAAAAAAAAGATACTCTTCTGCCCTTTTTTCACATTTCTGGGTTTCCAGGTGAAACTGGCCCGACGCCGGGTAGCAAATACAAGAAAGTCAACGGGGCCCTCTGTGGCATCCGGACTGCATCTCTGTCATGGAAGCCAAACATTACGATTTCATCGATTCTGCGGCGGCGCCAACGCATCCGATCACGAGCCGGCGTGTCGGCCTTGTAGCTCGCTCAGAAGTTATGTCTGCAATATTCTTTGCTTTTTAATCCGCTAAATAATCCCATAATATTCTTTAATTACCACCGTGGGGACCGGGGTGTGGATTCGTATCCTATCCCTCCCAAATCCAGATTATCGGAGTGTTTTCTGCCGGATGAGGCGGTGGTTTTCCAGTCGGGACTTGTTGACGAGTTCCTAACCCGTTGGTGTGTCTGCAGACAGCAGCGCTGATTAGATCATATCTTATGTGACCTTTGCGAGCGCCCCGCCATCATCTACCACACTCAGTTGTAAAAGCGTAAACACACATGTCTTTGTGTGTGTGTGTGTGTGTGTGGACACGCATCACCGAGGTGAAGAATATCAACGCCGGATTTCAGCATCACATCCCCGGTGGAGCCATGTAAAGCACTTAAATTTAAAATGCAGATTCGGCGGCTGCAGTTCGCTTTGGAAGGAATGAGATTAACTATGGATTTGACGAGGTTCTTATGGAGATGCAGCGTTTTTATTCTTGCTGTTTAATTCTTTTTTTTTCTCCGCGCGTTCTCTCCTCGCTCTGCGTGAATTGAGCAGGGTTTTGCGGATTTTTTTTTGTTTTTTGGGGGGGAAGAGAGAGGAGGAGAGACAGATAGAAATGCCGACAGCTCCGTGCAACACGGGGTCTGAATACCCAACCCGACGTCGACAACCTTCGTTAATGAGGTCTCGCAACAAACGCCCGTACGCGCAAAATCAAGCGGGGTCCTGCTTGATATCCTTGAAAATTAAACCGGGCCCGTTTGGACAGAATGGGGATGTTTAGATTCGGCGGGTGGGAAAATCAATTTGCTGTGTTTTAATTAGGCTGCTGAGTGTGTGAGTGTGTGTGTGTGTGTGTGTGTGTGTGTGTGTGTGTGTGTGTGTGTGTGAGTGTGTGTGTGTCTGGCCACGAGGATTGCATTGAAAAAAAAACGGTTCTCAGCGTCGACGGGACCGTTTGGGTGTTCTAAGCGTGTTGCAGAGATGTACACCCGAAACGGCACGTCGGAGGGGGTTTCCCGGGGACGCAGCGGCGTGCACGGGGCGGCGGCTGTCACTCAAATCTGAATCATCGTCTGCGTTTCCTCGTGAACTGACATCCTTTTAGCAGGTAAACAAAGAAATATCGGTGCTGAATGGCGCGCGTTAACGGCCGGGGCTCGGCTGGTCGAGCGGGCGCACCTCCGGTCCGGAGGTCCGGTCCTGCAGACACGGTCTGGTGAGCGCCTTGCATGGCGGCTCTGTGATCCGGCGCATGTATCGCCTCCGAGCCACGATCGGAGCAAAGAATCCGCTCTATCGCTTCGTAAATTGAGCCCATAGTGATTAGCCGCATTTCAAAAAGCTAAATCGAAGCCGGGGTTTATGGTTGTATTAAAATTTGACCCACACTTTTATTTTTTTCTTTAAAGTGCTCTTTGAGCCGTGAACCCGGCGATATTCACCGATTCGCCGCTCCTTTGTGTTCTACACTGACATTTCTCTCCAAATTTCATAAAAATAGGATTTCAAGGTCAGCGCAGGACTCAATGCAGGAACCGCGTTATAGGCCTCGCCGTGCACGGCCCGCCGTCCAATCAGATGGGAGGTCTTGTTTTTTTTTGTTTTTTTTTTTTTCTTCATAAAAATTGGGTCTCATTAGGACGTCTTAAACAAATATGTTTTTTCATGGAATCTCATCAGGACTCCGGAATGGCCCCCCTGGCTTCAGTCTTGATGCTAAACCCTTTGCTGGAGAAGCGATGCGGATTCATTTTCCTCGACCTGACAGTCGTTCTGTTTGACCCGGTGTCAGCAGGCCGATCACGACGGGCAGAGAAGCGTTTCCGGCCCGCGAACATTTGCAGCGATGAAAAGCCAGTTTTGTTTTGTTTTTTTAGGCTAATACCGGCTACCGGGGTTACGTATTGTGATGGTCATGTGCAACTGCCCTTGTCCTCTGTCAGGTTCTCTCCCAATTCGCCTCTCTGGATTGGAATATTGCAAAAGTTGCATGAATTTAATCACCGAAAGTGGAGACGATCGCGGGATCAATGGCCCTCGACCCAAAACACTGGTTTGAAAGGGGTCATTTGATTCACATAAAGTCAGCTCAGTGTGAAGTTATGGCCGCTTTCGGACGAAGGGGTTCTAAGAACCGTCTAGCTCGGATTCGTTTCCTCCAGGGGAAACCGTTTTAGCTTTGCGTTCCCGCAGGCAGGAGGGGACCACGAAGGGACCACCGGTGCACCTTCCCCCCCCGGGAAAACAACCAACCGCCGAGAAGAGGAAGACGGGACGGCCGGGAAGTTGTTTTTTTTTTTTTTTCCTGCAATCGTTGGCCGTGTGACGAACCCCTGCTAGCAGCGGAAACCCCTCTGTGGCCGGAAGACCTCAGACCGCGTCGTTGCCCCGCTTCTCGCTGATTTCGTCCATTTCGGCGTAAGAAATCAGCTGACTAGTGACCGGTTAGGTCTTGAAAACGGCGCTCAGCCGTCTACAGGAAGCATCTGGTAATGGACGTGGCTTCGGAGCTTTAGCGTCGAAATCTTCTCATCGTGGCAACCCGGACTTGAATCTCTTCACTTTTTTCTTTTTTTTTCCACATTTTTTTTCCACAAGATTTCAACAAGGATTCACCGGGACGGGGATGACTGAGAACCTCCACGGACCTCGGAGCTTTACCTTCATCAAATGAGTTCCTAAAAAAAAATAAAAGCCCTCTGTTTGGAGTTAAAATGCTTGCAGGCTCTGAGGACAAAGGTTCCCAGGCTCCTCTGTCTGAATTCCCCAGGAGACAGCCCCGTTCCTGAAAAGGGTCTGGAAGCGCAAGAAGTTCTTACGGTGTGAGAGCGGCCATGGATACGTGAACGCACACACTCGGGCGTCGCGCGCTCAGTCGGGCTGAAGCCGTGCCATTCGGATGCCAGGAAGCTTCGCTCTGGTGTCGGACAAGCGGCGTGAGCGCCAGGAGTCGGCGTGCGGCGTGTGCGTCCGTCGGTCTGGCGGACTTAGGATTCCCGGCCACGGCGCTGCAGCCGCCATCGTAACAAGACCGCCTGTCATAACAAGGCTGCCTGTCCTGGTCCTCCTGGAGGCCTGCAGAAGGTCAGCCGCTGAGCCCTCTGACAGCCGTATTTTGAAGCTTTCGAGACGTGACGGCGAGGACTCCGAGAGGCATGGACACACGAGCCGCGAGTTTCTGTCAGTTCCTGTGCGCGAGGGTGACGGGCGCGCCAGCCCAGCTCCGCTCGCACCTCTTTCTCCGCCTATCCCCCTTTCTTCGTCTGTGGCTTTGTGTGCCACATTGTAACGCGGGGAGAAATTAAAATGACAATGGAAATTATAGCTAATCTTTGCAAAGACATGCTCATTATCCTCACATTTTACAATGAGAGTCCATTGATAAGTTGTTTTTTTTTTCCCCTCTCTCTACAGCGACAGCCTGACATGTTGAAGGGATGTGCTTTTTTTAAAATTATTTTTTATTGTTATTCTATTCCTGCCCGGAGTTAATAATGGTGGCGAGCATATGAAAAGATGATAATAGGCTGACAACTCGGGCTTGAAAGAGCAGCTCCACCTTAAAAAAAACAAAAAGCAAAACGAGCATTTATCGCCGTGGGTTTGTGTTATTGGGCTTATTTCTCCTCTGCTCCACGTCTTTTCCTCTCTCTCTAATCCCCTCCTAAAATATTCATCGCTAATCTGCATTTACAATGCCATTACAGACAAGCTCTGAGTGATATTGAATACGGCCAACAGAACACTCACTTGTAAAATGTTGATTTAGTGATTTATTTGCTTGAATAAATTATTGCGCCGCAGAACCCTCCTCGCAGGCAGTTTTGGTCTGCTCTATAATACACAACCTTTTTAACTCATTATGACCTGGAGCGTCCGGCGCCCCCTACGCTCATCTCGGAGACGCACAGAAATCCCGACACCGGTTCAATTCACTGGATATTGATTTCTATTTTTTTATTATTTTTTTTTATTATTCTTTTATGCCTTTACATGTCTGGGGTGATGTGCAATACACAATATAATATATATAAAACACACATTTTAAATAAATCTGTAAGCATTAAGACCAGCAGTTCAATAGAATATTGACTTATTTATTTAGTTTGAGGGGGCAGTTTGCTTGTTTTGTGTACAAGATAATTACATGTTGTTTTGAAATTGGACGAAAATAAAAATATTACATTTTGGAAATGGACTCATGCAATGGGGTAGGTGAATATATAAGTGCATACACTTCTGGCTACTCCATTTTGAGTACATTAGGTGAATGAAATGCGCATGAGAAAATAGTAAAATGGGAATTTTGCAAACTTTCTGAGCAAAATGTGTTCAAAATAACATTTTAAATCTCAAATATAAAGTAATCGAATGGTGTGGAGAAGAGCTGGAGAACGTGTGCCAGCAGGTTGGTAGCTGTGGAGAAAAGCGTTTTGTGTGGATAGTGTTGAGAAGACGGCGGAGGATGGAGAGGATCAGGAACGAGTCCAGCGGAGGGACGGCGCATGTTAGATGTTCTGCAGATACAGTCAGACCTGGGATGGTTTTGACATGTGCAGAGGAGGGTCGGTGAAGGTCCGGGTAGAAGGATGCTGAGGTTGGAGCTGCCAGGGAGGAGGTCTGGAGGAAGGAGGAGGCTTATGGAGGGAGGGAAGTAAGTTGCAGAGGAGAGGTGCGGATGGAGTTCGATGATCAGCTGTGAGGATGCCGAAGGGTCCTCGGGTGAGACGCTGAACCTCAAGATGCTCCTGAGGGTCTGGCTCATGTCCTGCGTGGCAGGCTGGGTGAATGGATGAATGAGTGAATGGATGAAGCGCTTTGAAAGCGTGAGGTGTTAAAGCGCCACGTAAGTGGAGAGCATTTACCATTTATTGGTTTAGTTTCCGCACGGCCGACTCCGATCGCAGCCTCGGCCTTTTAAGAGCGAAGGCAATCCCAGGTACCTGCAGTTGGGCCTATTTCTCTGAAGTGTTTGATCAATTTTTGATTTGAAATCAAAATTGTTGCAACTTGGGGGTTAGCGTGTGTGTGTGTGTGTGTGTGTGTGTGTGTGTGTGTGTGTGCATGTGCGTGTGTGTGTGTGTGCTCGCAGAAATAAAACTTCTCTCCAAAGGATGACGTATAGCTTATATTAGGGTCCCTCTGTACACTGGCTTAGTGACGGTGAAGCGACGCACACTGTATTCAAATTCAGAAAACCTGCATCAGAAACCCCTCCTTGACGCGGCTCGGTGTGTGTGAGGACACAACCAGAAGAAACCGCGGGACGAACTAGAGCATCACATACCGTGGACAACACCGAGCAACTTTAAGAACACGGTTTGAGGAGCGCTAAAGGTGCTTTTGAGGATTCAAATAAATTCAAAAATCCCTTTGTGATTTATGATGGGAGTTGTTGTGAATGGTGTCCTGATGTTGTGCTGTGCTATTTATTTTATAGACATGTTTATTTCTTCTTTTGCTTCCCACTCTTGTTGTAAGTGTTCGACATTCAAAAATCTGTATTTAAACAGGAGGGTGAAGGATACACTTCACTACACGATACCGGCTGACAGAATTATTTGTGAGGGCCCACAGTTTTACTCGACAAATTGATTTGAGGTTTAAAATTGAGGGGAAAAAATATATATATTTCTGAATTTCAGACTGTGCCATGGCTCTAAAACGTATTTATTTCTTGTCTGTGTCCTTAACTGTACATGACGGTTGACCAGGGCTTTCAGGCTTGTCGCCATTCGAGCTGTAATTGCGCTCCATACCTTCGAGCGTGTCGAGCTCGTGAAATGGAGCCCCATGAATCCTTTCATGCGTGGAAGAGGAGATCAAGCGCTGTTTTTAGAGTGGGCAAATGATAATAATAATCGCATTCCAGGACCTACACAGTCAGAACATCTCTCATTTTGCTGCTGGAGAAAACTGCTCATTGTCAAAAAATGAGCAACGGACCATACACGGGAATCCACATGTATCTGAATTCAAGCCGCTGCTCATCACCTTATTTGGTTTTGCCCTTCGTCCCATTGATGGTCCGCCATGCAAGCGAAACGGAAACATGACTCGGGCTTCTTGCCTCGCCGAGCCTTCATTCCGGTCTCCCCGCGACCTGCGGCATTGCCCTTGCAGCCTCATTACTCGACTTACTGCAGAACCCACTGTTGGGGTTTTGATGCGAAATATCGATTTTGCCGTTAAAGAGCGAGGATACGAGAGAAAGCAAATAAACCGTTGCAATAAAAGTCATCATTATAGGGGATATTTACAATTAATACAGGCCATTTATGATTTTCTCTAAAATAGCGTCCTTATTTACAAGGTGACAGTGGCTTGTTGGTAAAGTGGGAAAAAAAGGACCGCTAAATACGTATTTTGTGGTCATAGATTCAAATATTGTCACTATGACTCATGATCACGACGATTCCCCTGCTGTAGAAATCGAAAAGTAAATTTAGCGCAATGTCTCCGACAGATGCAAAAGAGCTAATGCTAATTAAAAATGCATTCTGCGTCGCCAAAGGTCATCACTAATCACCGCCGCGTTCGGCCCGATGAGCTGCGATGATGTGGGGGGGGAAGGGGTAATTTTTCACATCCTCGCCATCAGTCGTGTGTATTCGAAGCGGACTCACCGCGCGGTGAGCCCTTATTGTGGCGGCATTTAGCAGAACAGACATTACGGTTATTTACACGCCCTGAACCTCGGCTCGTTTATCATTTTTGCAGCCGAAATCCAGACACGTTTCTTCGGCTCGGCTCTTATTTTTAATGAGATAAATATCGTCACTTAACTACATTTGATAAATGTCGTAAATATTTTTCTTTGGAGTACTCAGGGTTTGGCATTCGTTCTGTGGCTGCCGCCGGTGCGAAAAGGCGGCAGTCACCTTGCGGCAGAGCGGAAATAGCACAGATCTCCTTCCTCGGATGTGAAGGTACATAAAACACAGGATGAGAGGGGTACGGAGCGCAATTGACCTTGGCTGCTTTTGGACGGGTTGAGGGTGGAGTCGCTTGGACGGGTGCCGCGCTTCTGCAGTCGGGAAGACGATGGGGAATTGCTATGTTTGGCAGTAATTATCAAAGTGCGTCGAGTCTTGTCGTTTGATCGTTGCGGCGGCGTTGCACTTGAACTGTCGTCGCCCCCGTCGGGATGCAAATACGAACCGCCCTCCGAGTGACGGGACGAGCCGGGAGGGAAGGGCACGCGTCAAATCTGTGGGGAAGCTGTCCGACTGGAGCTCCGGGTCCAAAGTCAACCGTGCCGTTTTGCCCCCCTCTGTGCCAGACTGTTTACCCGAGACAGAGGTGCTTTATCTCGGCGAGTCACCGGCGCCCGAGTAAACACGCAAAGGGACGCGGCGTGTCGTGCTGTTTTTAGCCACCTGCCTTTGTTCCAAAAACAGTCTCCCGCTGAGAGACATCGTACCCCCGTGGCAAGGTGAATGGGCTGCTGATGCAAGATTATCCGTAGCGGGCAGCGAGTGACGAAGGGTGTGTGTGTGTGTGTGTGTGTGAGAGGGGGAAAAATTCTGGCTGCCCGGTGCGTGGGGGGGGGCTTTCGGCAGGGAATCAGAATATGTGTGAGTGTCTTGGGAGTCTTGGTTAAAGTGGTTGCTATCACAGTAGCTGTACGGACAATTAATCAGCCGCAGCCCAGGGGGGTGCCGGGCCTCTGACAGGGACACTTCATTCTGCGCAGGACACATACACACACACACACACACACACACACACACCTGCTGACAGGCTTCCAGCCAGGCTCTTACTCACGCTGTATCTTTTGCTCGGTGTTCCCGTCGTTTTTCGTCCCGCTCGTCTCGCTCTCGTCTTCCCTCCGCAGCTTCCCTTGTCCTTCATCGCTTGACTTCCATCTTCACGTTTTCCCCTTCCCTGTTTTTGTGGCATCCACGTTTTTCCCGTCCCTTGATCAGAACCGGTCGGTTGTGGTCTGCCCGTATTATGCCGGCTTAGTCTAAACTCTGTTAGAGGCCGTCGGGGACGGCAGGGAGTTTGAGCCGGAGGAGGGAAAAGGTGAGACTGGTGGCTTTAGTTTACCCAAACTGCCACTCTCTCCCCCCCACCATCATTCATTTCCCCTCCTCCGCCTCCCCTTCCTCTCCCCAATGGCTTGTGCTGAGTGATTGATGGATTCAGGTTTGACACGGCCCAGTTCACCCGAGGGCATTAGCGAGGACGCCGGTGAGCCTCGGCCAGATGCTTTAGAAAGGGCAGACGGGTAAAGCGAGAGACAAGGGGGTGGAAGGAGGCGACACCATTGACCACAGTGCCTTGCCAGGGTTGCTGGGGTGAGCGAGCTCGCCCTCAAATGGTCCACCTGCTCGGTTTTTTCCATTGCATCATCCTGCAGCTTTTCGTCTCCCGCTCAGCCGGGTGATGTCCCCCGCAACTGAGAAACTCAGATTTTTGCTTGTCTCAATGGCTTCTCGCTAAGTCGTGGCTTTGGTACGACGGCTTGAAAAAGACAAATCCATAAAATGTTACTAAATGGCGTCGGGTCTGCGTGTCCCCGGGTTGAAGTGAGTGCGGTCTGTGTGCTGTGTTCTCATCCAGGGGGGGTTCCAGTCCTCTCGGTAAGCAAACACCCACTCAACAAAGAGCCGGGCGAAAAGGGAACAAGGCCCGCAGTGTCCCCCTGCTCCGAGTGCTTTGTCCTGGAGGAGGCTCCTGTCCATGACTCCCGGCTTCCAGGACCACGTGACCCGCTTGGAAATGAGGGAAGCACTTGTCTCGTGAACACTGTCCACAAAAAAAAAAAAAGAAAGGTCCATCCCCGTTGAACGACTGAACTGATGACTCCTTCACATTCGGAAGAACTCTGAGGTGAAAAGGAATTTCCCCTATGGGGATCCATAAAGTATTATCTTATCTTAAAACATTCATTCATTATTTGAGCCGCGTATCCTGCACTGGGGTCATAAAGGGGCTGGAGCCCATCCAAGCTGTCACTGGGTGAGAGGTGGGGTTCACCCTGGTTCAGGAGCCAAGTCAATCAGCGGCATATCGAGACATACAACCATTCACCCTCTTATTCGCACGTCAGGGCAATTTCTATTCTTCAGTGAACCTCCTGCATGGTCAGTGGAACCCGGGTTAACGGAGGCATGTCATTCACACCATATGAGGACATACAACTATTCACTCACTCATTCACACCTCACATAGAGATGTTTTACGTGCTTTTGGATCATGGGAGGAACCCGGAGAACCCGGGGGAACCCTACTTAGACACATGGAGAGCATGGAGAGACCACACAGAAAAGGTTCCCCATCTGTCAGAAATGAACCAGGTTCCTTCTCGCTGTGAGGTGGAAGCGCTAACCACTGTGCCGCCCCCTGAAAAACACGCAAGAAAAAATGAAAACAGAAAATATTTGTAAACCCATATTTAAAGTTCAAATTATCGAGGGAGATTTTTCTCATCGATATTTTGAAAACAAAATGCCATATTGTGATTGCTCAGCTAATTTCGAGGCACGGATGTTTTTTGTGTTGTTTTTTTTCCTGACAGTAATCAGAAATGCTTGCCTAATAGATTCTTTTATTAAATAAAGACCAAAGTAATGTTAGAACTATAAAGTTCCCTGCTCCGTGTGCTTTGACGCAGTCATTAGCATTTGACACAGAGCTGCAGACGCACTGATCTGACTCGTGATTGGCCAGATTCCGGATGCATGAAAGGAGCTTTTTTTTTTAAATTCTTTTTCTTGTAATCATGGATTTCAAATTCGAACCATCAAGCACAATCTGTAAATCAAAATAAATTTTAAATTAATTGACATTGTCATATACATGTGTGTGTGTGTGTGTGTGTGTGTGTGTGTGTGTGTGTGTGTGTGTGTGTGTGTGTGTGTGTGTGTGTGTGTGTATATATATATATATATATATATATATATATATATATATATATATATATATATCTCACACATATATATATTAAAGACATACCATCTTTTTTCTTTAGGGTTCTATATAGTATCGCACCCCCCCTTGGCGCTCTCAGAGAGTATGGTTGT
>CAAKHD010003320.1:366437-377010 GCA_901007705.1 Fistularia tabacaria | reverse complement strand
AGACGTGTGCTCTTCCGATCTTGGCCAGTGATTAATATTGATTATTTCCTCACACTAATTCACCTGAGTTCTTTTGCGACTGGCACACATGTATTTCTTTAGAATCCACTCTTTTCTCATTGAGTGTCAAGCTCCTAATTTGACCTGCAGACATGGACATGTCAAGGAAGCTGCCTGAGAGGAACCTTCCTAAATCCGGCTGTCACTCCACTAGCAATTGACCTGTGCTCACTGTGTTGTGTGTTTTCGGTGTTTGCTCAGACACTCGCCGTGTAATGGTGACACAGGTGCATCCTAGGATAAATTGCACCTCTCAATAATGTTTGACAGGTTTCAAACAACCTCAGGTATGATAGTGAGTGGCCGCATAGAGCAGCTGATAGATAGATCAACCAAAGCAAACTGACAAAGGCAGTTTTCTTCTGTATTGCGGGATTGATTGGAGGAGTTTATTACATTAGTGAGCTTTATGGGAAAAGGAAAAGCTGAAAAAGCTAAAGGATTGGGGTTTTTCTCTGATGTCAGCGAATCATGGTTTAACGGATGGACTCGGTCATAAAGCACGCGTTTATGCTCACCGCTGTAGATGGAGACGTCCTCGAGCATCTGCAGATGTGATGCACGAACAGCTGTTGGAATCATGAGGCATAGTGTTCATTGCGAATGCGTCTCTTTGCTGATGATACGTGAATATGGTAGATCTGCAGTCTGCCGGAGGACGTGTTCAACGCAAAGGGCCTAAATTTAGCGCAGCAAGAGTCCCAACCCAAACAGACCATAAACGCCTCCGTCCCCTCTCAGCAGACCTGTCACAGCAGTACCTGAACTGCACAGAGTCTGGAAATATGGAAGACCTTGTGGTTTAAATATCTGAAAAAATCCCCAAACGCATATCACGTTTTATGATGTATCAGCGTAAGTTTAAGGCCCGCTGTAATTCAGCAAAAGTTTAAAAAAAAAAAAAAAAAAAAAGGATCAGATGGAACTACTTGGCGGTCTCAGCACAAGCAAAATGAATGGATCGCTGTCAAAACCCCGATCCCAGCTTTAAGCCTCTTTCCCCGGCTGCGGGTGTACTTGCATTGGAGTGGGCTCGGACACAATGGAGCGCCAAGGTGCGGGGGTTTACATCCTCCTCTGGTAATATGGACGTTACCTCAGCAATAGCAAGCGGCACAAATGTAACACGGTGATTATGTTTATCGGCCAGCCGCTGGTTTTTAAGCCTTCCCGGAGGTTTGCACATTTCTGCCGGGAGATGAGGTTTTACTGGCAGCGGAATGATGGAGCCCCGCCTGACGGACGCACAAAGAAAAATGAAACCTCGAGGTGACTTCTTTGACACTTGATGTTACTATTGGATGTCCACTGATGGCTGGGTGATTGTCTTTAAAAAAAAAAAAAAAAAAGAAATATGGCCCCTCCCCCTCCGAGGGCACAAACAAAAGAAACTCCTTCCATCCTCCAGGTGCGATTTGCAGTTGTCTCGTGTCGGCTTTAAGAAAATGTTAAAATCTCAACTTGGAAGGCGCAGGCAGTAGTTGCTATGGAAACGATACACCGCCTGTGTCATCTCTGCCGATCAGCATGTAGCAAGTAGTTTTCTTTATTTATTTATCTATTCATTTTGGCTTTTCCAACTCGGCTCTCGATCCGAAGCTTTCGTGTAAATTCACTTTAAAATGCAAAAGGCTGTTAGGGCCAGAGCAGAGACTTTGAGGCTTCGGTTTGGAGACCTGGTTGTTTGTCTGCATTTGACGTATGAATGCTTGCATGTCTCCGTATGTGGCCCTGTGATGGACCGGTGACGATGAGCCTTGACAGCGGGGATAGACTCTAAACCCCTGGGACCCCGTGCATGATAAGCTGCATAGATAGTGAATGAATGAACACGTAAAATAATAGAATAAAAAAAGATAAACGTATTAAAGGGGATTACGTCCAAAATATCCCTCTCTGGAGAATGGGCGGAGTAAAACAATTGAATGTGTGTCTTCAGTCGGTTGACTGAATCAAAGAGTTTGAAAAAGAACAAACCCGCACATCCGCTGCCCAGCTAAGGAATGGTGCTGGATCAAAAGTATCGACTGAGTAACGGTTTGAAACAAAAAATCCACACACCAAGAGTGCTCCAAAAATGAAGGTAATTCATTTTACACATAGAACAGACTATTTTTTTTGGGCGCGTTTATTTTTTTCCCGAAAAAATTGAAGATAATTCATTTTACGTAGAAAACAATGCCATTTTTATCGCATGACGTTTCGGACAAAAATGTTCTTCCTCAGATGCTTATCAAAATATATTTTATGGTAAATTATCTTCATTTGTGGAAAAAAAAAGATCTTTTTTTTTTCTGTTTTCTATGTAAAATAAATTATCTTCGCTTTCGAAGCACTCTTGGTGTGCGGATTTTTTGTTTAAAACTGTTATTCGGTCGGTTGACTCCCATCCCTTCTCACTTGTACAGCATTTCGATGACAAGTGCTCTCAAAATGTTTATCATGATTTATATAAAATTCCTCACAGAACGAGCGAAACGAGCAAAGGAGAGCAGCGGCGACATCCCAGGAAACACGTCATTGGTCTTTTGAGTTGCAGTTTACAATCAAACTTAGGTACCGGGGGAAGGTATCTCGCTGGCCTCCCCCTGCTGGGGATTCCCAGAAGTGACGCGACCGCCTACACCACGCTAAGACTTCCATCTTCCGCTGCGCTTTGCGTCTTCTCAACTTCAGTCCGTCTTCTCTCAGATCCACCCGGCCGTCTGTCTTTCCACGGGAGGATGGTCTCACTCAGGGAGCGACACGTGGCGGAGCCGGCGTCGGTCTCTTTTGAGCCATTGTAGGTTTTTTTTTTGTTTTTTTTTTCTTTACGCACACGCAAAAAATACACACACACACACACACACATGCAGAGCACGCTTAGAGGTGGAAGCAAAACGTTTAGCTATGAAAGTTGGGCCACCTAATTAGCAGAATTAGCGGTGGATCAAAGAGGACAATTAAGGAGGGGTGTTTGTGGTGGCGAGGGCTCATTATCATCACAACACACGGACATGGCCGTGGAAAAGAGAGCAGCAGAAGGAGTCTCATTACCGCGCACCATCGTGCTCGCACTGGGTTGACTGGCTGCGAGAAAAAAGCAAAAATAACCAGCTCTGCGCTCACACACACTTGCCAAGGATATGCACTCACACACACACACACAAACGCACACACTCCAAGACAACGTGACTGCACTGCTGCGTATGCATGCACGGAGCTACCCCTCCACCTCCTCCACCCCCCCCCACCTTACGCAAACACACACTCGCGCATATACAACTTTAATGTTTGCAGGCACAAAGGAAAACAGAAGCCGGTCCCTTCCCCGCTCTCATCCAATTTCAGCTTAATTAAGAGGGGAATTAACTTTGATCTGCAGCGGCGCAGTCGGAGATTTGTCGCCCAGGTCTGCGGGAAAAAAAAAAAGAAAAAAACTCCACGGCCCAGAAGAAGAATTCTCTAGCCTCGGCACGCGAAGTCAGATTGTTTTCCAGTCACTTGGCGGCGTTTGAAGTCGGTTCAGATAAGCGCAGGAAAAATTCTATTAGGGCTACCTGAGCCTTCCTTGTTAGTCAGATCTAACAAACCCCTGGCAGCGAGCCACAGCAGCTCTCCACACTAATGGCATAAACAGAAGCGCGGATCAAAGGTTCCGGGGACGGCCTTTTATATTGCTGGTCCGAGTTGCTGTTTTTTACTCCCTGGCCTGGTTTCGGGTGTTTATTGACGCAAGAAAGAACCGGGGCCTTTTTTTTTTTTTTTTTTTGTTTGTGAAAAAGACAGACGTCGGAGGTGCATTTTTGAAAATAGCTTAAACATGAAAGGTAATGCATGCACCACATCCAGGTTTTTATTTATCTGTTTGTGTTTTGGAGCGGAAACCCAGTTGGACATTGCGAGATTTTTACCATCCCTTCCCTTTAAAGATCAGCCTCTGGTCTTTTACACCCTTAAAGGCTAATATAGCGACCTCGAGTCATCTTAAAACTTACATAAAGTACCAAACATTTTGTCGGGGAAGGGAGAAAAATGTCAGACAACAGATGCTTTTGGACACAAAAAGTTCCAAGAATGCAGCTCAACTCGATTTTAGTTCCAGGAGGAAGCCCCCTCCAGGGAAGCTTTTGCAAGTTTTGCATTCCCACCGGCAGTGAGGGACCACGTTAGGGACCGGTGGGATGCGAGCATCTGTGAGATGCACCTGCAGCACCACGCTGAAAAACAAACCTCTGAAGAAGAAGAGGAAAAGGTGGAGTTTCTGTTCAGCGGGAATAATAACCATGGACTATCAGAAGTGTTATTATCTTCTCCCCAATTTGTCCTAAAGTCTGCAAGAAGTATTCGGTATGAATTCCGCCAAGCACCTACGTCACATGAGTTCCTATGGACTGGCTGGATGCACGAAAGACGGCCCTGATCCTGAAAAGGTTCGAGGAACTGCAAAAGTTCTCGCAGTGAGAAAGCAGCTATTTCTGATAGCATGTATCCTAAGAGGGGGCGCGTCAGATCACTCCACCGACGAGCAGTTCGTTTCAACTTTGTGTCTTTGTGCTTTGCTTGATTATTCACAAAAAGTTCAATTTCATTTTTAATCAAAAAGTTCAGGGACGGCCACAGCTCTGGCGTAGAGACAAAGGAACAGAGATGTTCAGAGGGCCGATCCCCCTGTAATCTCGCCACGCAGATCCTGATTTACACGAGATTTTAATTTTCATTAGACGCCTTTCCTTTTCAACTCATCTCATTGGAGTCCACAACGGACGATATAAAAGTAATGATTGGAAACAAAGTGAATATAGATGAACCGGGACCGCGGGGAACGGAACTCAACCCGAAATACCGGCACGAACCTTTCCGACGCTCGAGAAAAGTCTTTCTGATGTTTAACTCCGCTCTCCAAGGCTACGTCGATCAGCGCCTTTCCACGGCGCGTACCTTTTCCATATCGTACGAATTCCCCGGTATCAGACCAGCGGGGCCCCGGCGGTCACACCTACGTCTCCTCCTCCTCTGCCACCGCCGTCTCCCACGGAGTCCTGCTGTTTTTGCCACCGTCTCCCCCTGTTTCCCCATCTCCGGGGAGCATTAGATGTGTCCATCAACGCGGCCGTGAAGCCTGCGATGGGGCGGCGCAGAGACTTCCAGCACGTTGCGTTGACTGACAGCACTGGTAATCACTGTAATAGGTGCAGGCGGGGGTTGGGAGGGGAGGTGGGAAGTGTGCAGCTGTTTCCTAAATGCCGCCAAAACATGTCCCCCAACTGATGGTGCTGTTCGCTCAGAGATCAGGAGACAGATGACGACCAAAGGTAACGCTCAAGGACAGCTTTCATGTCATTGAGTTTTTGCATTGCAACAGCATAAGGAAGTAAGTAAGGAAGAAATCCGACTGCATCAGAGATTGTTTGTAAAAAAAAAACAAAACAAAACAATTCAAAATGCAATTTTACTATCAGTAATAACTTTTCTTTTCGGGAGATTCTTGGAGCAGTCAATTGCTCATTTTTTCTGAAGCATTTTCAGCTTCCACGCTTTCACTTTCAACTTCTCACAAGAGAGGCTGATATTAGAAACTGGTCTTGCAAGTATGCATCAATGAAAAATTCAAATAAAAAAAAAACAAACCAATAAAATATAGATATATCACTTGAACCTTAATACATATGCACAATTCAATTGTGTAATTGGGCATATGATATACAATGGGTGAAAGGTATAATTTGCTTATTTAATTCCTTTATATCAGGGATGTCAAACTCAAATACATAGTGGGCTAAAATTCAAAACTGACAAAGTCGCAGACCAACATAAATATTTGTTGAAAAAAATCTTTCTCCAGATATAAAAATGAACCTTTTAATATGGACCCAAACAAGTTTTGCTTAAAAACTAAATATGGAACAAGCAAAGCTTAATACTGTGCAATATAGAAATTAATGTTACACACATGCAAAATCAAAATTCAAATTAAAAAGGACATCAATGGCATTCATTTCTTAAATAAAAATTAAAAGTCGTTTGCCTCTTTTTCTTTGCAGCTTTCTGAATTAAATTTCAACAGTAACCTTTTTCCACAGGCTCATAATAAATGTAAAAATAAAATAATTGCTTTCTGCCTTTCTTTTTGCCGTTTTTCGGAGGTGCAGCACGGTGCCATAAGGTCGCTATGACTCCTGTCAACAGAGGAGGGGGCGTTTATGGGTGCTCTCGGGATTTTTGCACCAAAACACCAGCAGAGCATTCTGGGATTTGTAGTATTAGAGGTGCATGCGCTTTAGGCTAATAATAATACCGGTGGGCCAGCTCTAATAGTCATTTGGTATGGCTTTGCGGGCCAAAGATAATTACACGGGACAGAGTTTGATACCTATGCTTTATATCGTCACTGAATGTGGTTTGTGCAGTTTGACACTTCGGACTATTTGATGACAGAATGCGGAGTTTACTCGTCATATGTTTTTCATTCCTGGGTTTTCTTGCTGGTGCTCAATAGAACATCATATGTTTTTGGGCGGAGGGTGTTGCTGATGTCGAGGTTATTGTCACATTACATCCTATTCAGAGTCTCCAGATTCGGAAAGCTACTTCTTAAAGGCTACTAAGCAGTATTTACTCTTTAGGCCTCTCGGTTTTTATTTCATTGTCTTGCCTCTTTGCTGTGAATACGGTGCACTCACAACTATTTATAGCCGGAATTATTAACCAGTTTTTTTAATCTTTACGCCTCCGAGTGAGACCCGGAACACATTTATAAACCATTATTTGATCCCAATGCACGTCCATCCATGTTGATATGTAAATATTATGATAATTAACTGAACTGATGAGTGAAAAGCTTCATGTTAATCGTGCTTTTGATCGTAAACCTAGGGCAGTTTTTATACATATATGTATATTCAATAATACCTTGTCCTCATTACTGCATTATATTTATGTATTTGTATATATGTAATGTCAAATGTGAATGGCGTTTTATTGTTTTATGCGATTGCGATTGCGATTGTTTTTTTATTATTATTATTATTTTTTTTTTTTCTATTTATGCTACAATATGTCTTTATGTAATTTCGAATAACACCATGTAAACTGGTGCTTCAATGAGATTATGAGGAGTGCCTTTCCATGTTGGGACAAAAAGAAAGTTGCTCTTCTCTCTCTCTCTCTTTCGATATATATATATATATATATATATATATATATATAAACACACGCGCGCACGCGCGCACACACACACACACACATATATATTTATATATATAACCTTTCATAAGCTTAATGCCTTTATTCTACCTTTATCTTTATTATTGTTCTGTCATCCTTTAGTGTCCCTCTGTTTTTTTCGCAGTTTTCTCATTTTCCCTTTTATATTTCCTCATTACACTGAACAAATAGCATTTGTGCGTGGAACGTGGCGAATGTGGCGGTTTATCTTGAAAAACACAGCTGTGAAGGTGCAGATACGGCCGCGCTGAGAAAACTATAATATGTGCAGGGTCTTTGAACTACAAGCGTAGCTAATCATATTTTGTCCATGCCACCGTCAGGGCCTGATCACTGTTTATACTTTATAAAAGTGCTGTTAAATCCTCGGGCTTCTCAATGTTTTTTTTTTTTTTCTTTTTTTTTCACTGTCTCCTCTTTGCCTTTTTTAGCGGGACATCGGGATTATTGACAGCAAATAAAATTCTGTTTTTTTGTTGTGTTTTTTTCCTGAACGCAGCCTAATCAGATGTGCTCGCCGTGGATGTGTTATTAGCGTATTGTGGCTCTGATGCCATCTTGGATAATGGGACGCCGCACTGTATTTTCGCTTACTTTTCTGCAACCTGTCTCTGCTGGGTTGCGTCTGTGGAGGCAGACAGCCCAGCTCTAATAGATGTGTTCTGTTGTCAAGATTTCATCACAGGATCATTAGCAATAATGACAAACACACACTCTTCTCCAGCTCATTAAGGGTGTTTGCACTTGAACATGAACTTGATTCGGGTCATCTGCAAGGATTCCTGAGCTTTTTGGTTTTGTCAGGCGTTGATGTTCGTGCTTTTGTCTCCAAGCAAGGAGGTCCGAGGTTTGATTCCGGCAGCCTTTCTGTGCGGAGTCTCCCCGTGTCCCCTTAGGTTTTCCTCCCAAGTGCTGAACACCTGCAGGAGGTTCATTGGATAGCCTAAATTGATACGTGAGTAGCAGTGAATGGCTGAATGTATAGACAACCCCCCCCCAGATTATACTTTATACTTCTACACGTCTGAGTTTATTCTGTTTTTCTTGATTCATATATTTATTTTTATTTCTAACTCGTCACTGTCTTCTCTTTGCATTTCTTACTGCTGCTAAACAATTTCCCAACCATGGGATCATTAAAGTATATCTCACCTCATCAGCATCTCATGTCTCCGTACGCGGCCCTGAGAACCCTGCCGATTGCCCAATGACAGCTGGGATCTCCGGCCCCATTGCGATTGTAACCGCAGGACAGGCAGCGTGGATAAAAACGAACGTATAAATCGTAAAGCGAACACATTTGTACGTAGTCGTTCAGAGGTGCACGTGAGTGGTCTGCTTTAACTGTTGCATCGGGGAGTTTTAAACTAAAACTGTCTCCGACTGTTTGTTGTGGCGTTTTTGTGAATCTGAAAAATAACAGACGGCTTCATTCTAAGGGATCCGTGTCACACGATACGTTTTCCCTTATCTTAAGACCGTCTGTTGGTGCTCCCCGAATGCGGGGTTGTTGCAGAGTGAGAGGGAATCCAAGTATTTGTTTTCGGACAAACATCGATACCCGCTCCTCAGCCGCTACTTGATTATGTTTGGACGACAAAACTGCCGGATTGGAACGGGACGGTGCACCAAAACAATCGGGTGAGCAAAACCAACATTGTCTCAGCTCAAAAAACAAATGTCTGTGTGTTCCTTGTGATCTGATGAATTCGCAAGGTGGTTCGATAACCTTTGGTAGAAAGCCTTCTACCAAAGGTTATCGAACCACCTGGAATACAGGGGCAGTGGCGTTCAGCAGTTCCAGAGGTTTTAATGTCCCACGTGGAACAAAATATAAACGCTTAAAAGTCAATAGAGGATGCATGAGAGCTATGATAAGATAAGATAAGATTAGATGAGATAAGATTAGACAATACTTGACTGATCCCCATAGGGGAAATTTGTTTGTCGCAGCAGCGCAACAATAACAGTATCAAAAAAAGACAACAGATAAATAAGCACTAAACAATTAAAAGCAATATAAACAATAAAAAAAAGAAAAAAACATAATAAATAAATACATACACACATACACACACACACACACATATATATATATATATATATATATATTTACACACATATATATATCTATACATGCCCATACACACATATACATACATACGTACACATACCCATACATACATATATATACACACATACACTTGTGAGAGTAAGAGTAGAATGAATAAATAAACAGTACGGTTGAGAGTAGAATAAATAAGGAAGTAAACAGTAAAGGTGAGAGTAGAGCCAACATTGACAAGGATAGGGAGAGATAGGCGACGACAATGGAACACTGGCACCGATAAAATGAAATAAACAGGATGCGATGGAGTGATATCAATCTGGATGATTCGATTGAATCTGACCTGAGGGCGGACAAAGATCCACCGTAAGACAGTTTTTGTTAAAACATGCTTTTAAGGTTCCCAAACAAATCATACACATTAAACAGTTTGTAATATTACATGCAGTTTTTCTGGATCGCTCGACGTACTTTGTCGTACTTTTGTCCCGGTGACTTCCACTTTACCTCCGTGAGCAGGGCTTAAAGTGAGGGTCACCTCATCAGCCCAGTGGGCACCTAATGTCCTCTAGTGTTTCACGCCGCGCCAACGACGGATGGGAGTCGGAAACGCCGGCCGAACGAGGGACGGGCTGCTGATCGATCCCGACCCGAAAGCGCGGGCGTCTCCGTTTCCCTCTCCTCGACGACCTCATCTCTGATATTACCTGCTTTCATAATAACCTCCGAGTTGTTATCCTCTGTCTTGATGAATGTAATTTGCATTCATTTAAAAGCAAATGAGATTCACGTTATCTCTTATTTTGGTCATGAACGATGGGGCATCTCTCGGCCTCCTCGGTGATGGGTGCGGCAGAATTTGCGGAACCGCAGCTACGCGGTGGTTTCGGGTCGGCGTGAAGCTAAGTCGGAAGGACGGCGTCGAGGAAGGGAGCGAGGAGGAGGAAAACAAGAAAGCAGGTTGCAAAGGGAGCTTGTGCTTGTATGTGTGAGAGAAACAGAGAGAGGCAGAATGAGACAGGGAAGGGGAAGAAGGGGAGAGCGAGCATGGGAATAAGAAATGGCAAATTCTTTAGTTTCAGCCAATTAGGCTGAGAAGCCACTGGTAATTAACTCTCGAGGGACCCACTGAACAGTCATGCACCTCGTTTACATAATGAGGATGAGAAGAGAAGCTCCTTTTTTTTCCTCCTCCCCCCCCCCCCTTTTTTTCCCCCCCTCCCCCTCCATCTCCCCATT
>CAAKHD010003320.1:335380-366417 GCA_901007705.1 Fistularia tabacaria | reverse complement strand
AATAATAGGGGTGAGAAAGGAATTTCCTTTTTTTTCTCCCCCCCCCCCCCCCCCTTTTTTCCCCCACTTCTCCATCATTCTCCATCTTTGTCCCGTTCAACCGAAGCCGAACGGAGCTCCCCGCGATTGCGTGCGAACCCGCCGCCGTCGCCGAGCTCCCGCCGCCGTGGCATCCACTGAGGTTTGACTTGCGGCAACAGGAGGACACGACATCGTTCTTCTAATGGACGCCGTCCTCCGAATCCTCTCCGCTCCGTGATGATGCCGACCTGCTTTTCTTTTCTTTTTTTTTTTTTTTTTTTTTTTTTACATTGAAAATATTTTGATTATTTCAGATGTGCGAGCCTTGCACACACAAAGCAATGATTCTGAACATGTAAATTTATGATAATCCCTTTGACTCTCCCCCCCCCCTTCCTGCCTTTTTTTGTCAGAAGGAGAAAAATAATGGACTCAGACTAGAGTCCAGAAGGGTTTCTCTCCTCTGAAAAGATTCAAGGAGAGGGCACGCTCTTTGCTCTTCATAGCTACAGGTTAAAGGTACATTCCCCCCTGTAATAGCTCGAATATGATGAATTCTTTCATCCGAGCGGTTTTATCTACCCTTCGGGCCACTAGCATCATAAATCATAGCTCCCCTTGGCCATGAAGATTAAAGGATTTTAACTAGGTCTCCCACTTCATTATATATTTAGTCAGCAGTCTTTTGTTACGAAGCGCTTAAAAGCCAAAGTCGGTACACAAGCTCGCCACCAAACTCATCGCACCTGGCTCTGCCGCCAGAAACCGTTCGGGAAGTCTTCAACAGAGATGTCATCGGCAGCACGGGCAGCCCACACCGGGAAAAGTGACTGCTTCTAATAATAACGGGAGTGGAGAACGGCGTCCAACTTTGTGAACGCGCGCTCTCCTGTGAAGCCTGTGACGCCCATGCGTTTGTACCCGCTTTCGGGGTGTTGATTAAGGGACAAAAATATATTTGTGTCTTTAAGATGCTGCCAGGAAAGGCATAGGAGTGTCTTAACTGGACACGGCATCGTACACGGGAACATTTCTGCCGAGAGTGGGCTCGGTAGGTCCCAGGATCGAGGTGGAAGGCACCTCCAAAGTGTGGTTCGACACCACCGAGCCGACATCCGGAGGGACTTCCGTTGCCAGATGGAAGATCTGGTGACGGCGAACCAACTGGATGCGGTGGCGGCCATAGACGGAGCCGTACCTTAGGGACCGCGATGTCATGAAGAAAGAGCACGAGAGGCTGGAGATATACCAGCGCCTCCGGGAGGAGCTGCAGAAGATGCGGGGCCTGAAGGCAAAAGTGGTCCCAGTGGTGATCGAGGCACTTGGAGCAGTGGCAACCCAACTGGGAGGACATCTGAGATCTCCGTCCAGAAGAGGGCAACCCTCGAGCTCCAGAGGTCTCTGGTAGAGGATCTGAAGCTTGAAGGACACACAATGCTGCTCAGATTGGGCGAGAGGGGAGTTAAATATGGATAGTTTTTTTCATTATTTTCATTTTTTCATATATTTTACAAGAATTCTGCTCTTCATAGACTCCTTCATTCTTGATAATTTTTTTTTCCACTGTGGACTGGGTGAGATGCGAGCGCACTGCAACCGGAAGACATTTATATCTCCAGGTTGTGTATTTTCTTTCTCCCGCTGCTTTATTTTCCTCTTCCTTTGATGGCAGAGTTGGGATAAAAGTGTTAAGTTCACTTCCTCTTTTATTAAAGAAGGATTAATTTAATTAGCCCGCTATCAGGCCCTTCTGTTCCCCCAGCCCAAGGTTTCTGGCGCTCAGAGGAAGAGAAGGGAAGAAAAAAGGGAAACTGTTGGGTGGTCTCCAAGGAGGAAGTGTCCTTTTAATCAGACTTCTGCTAAGATTCCATTACCATCTCCTCAGAGAGTGGGAGGGCAACACATAGGCAGATGGACGGACGTACAGTGGAAGAATTTGGGAAATATATTCGCGAATATGCATAATTCAGGACAGCGAGATCAGAGGGAAGCTAGAATGGCAGCGAGCACAAAGATATGGTCCAAAGAGTGATTTCGTCACAGCTACCTGCTTCTTGTGTCTCACGCAAGCAAAGGGAGATGATCAGCGACAACACCGTCGCTTTTTCTTCGTTACGATTTCAACGGAATTCGAAATTCGTCGTCAAAACAACGTAACCTACTGATGCCATATCATGAAGCTGGTTCATGGGAGGCAATGAGGTGTGAATGAGTGAATGGCTGAATGCGTCTCTATGATGCGTAAATGAAATAGTGAACGGTCGCATGTCTCTGCTAGCTTCCTGTGACCGCCTCTCTTCCTGCCTCTCGCCCAATGACAGCGAGGAGAGCCTTACGACTTGCGAGCCTGAGTGCAAAAAAAGCACAAGAGAAAAACAGATTAAGAGGTTTGAATTAACATTATATCGTACAAGTTTTGGACTTGATGTGAACATACGTTTGTAATTTTTCTACTACTAACTGTCATTGGAGGGTTATCAGGGGCCCCAAATGGCTTGCCGGTCCCCGCACTTTTTGCTTTTGCTGTTATGGTTTGTAACTTTATTCCCAGCAGCCGCAGGTTTGAGTTTTGGCAGTTTCTGGGAAACAACCACCTGCAAACTTAGAAAACAAAAGCATTTTAGGTGAATGTTTATACAATGTTTATTTCTCAACTCAGTCATTGCTACAGATTAGTTTTCTTGCCCTGGTTATATTTTTTGAAGTGCAATAATACAATGTTTGACATAAAAAGGTGGCGTGAGATGGGGAAAAGGCCCAAGCAATTAAAAAAAACAAACAAACAAAAAAAAAAACATCCGTATCCAGCAGGCGTTCTCAACATCCGCAGCTTTAATAAAGATGTTATTTGGCCTTTTTACTGCAAAGTCTTGGAAATGGCAAATGCTCAGGAAAAAGAAAACAAACAAACAGATAAATGGTGAAAAAAAAATACATGTATATCTAGAATGTCTACTTTCTCTTGCTTCCAAATTTACATATTCATTGAGCTGGATGTTTTGGGGGCATTAAAAGGTTTATTCAACATACTGACACTGGTCGGCAACTTTTAAAAATATATATTTACATATACAAAACAAATGAATTCACCATATAACGTGACAAGTTGTTTGTGCCAGCATATGTCAGCATGCCAAGTCACCTAATTTGGGTATTAACAACTGAATATATTAGTGGACATAGGTTAGACTTGATTAGGAGGTTTAGAATGGGAGTCATGGTCGTGCAGTGGTTAGCAACTTTTAGCATGGAGGTCCGTGATTGGATTCTGACCGGGGGCCTCTCTGGCTCTATGTTCTCGTGGGGTTCCTCCAGGTTCTCCGCTTTCTCCCAAAGTCCATAAAAAAGCAGGCGGTTCATTGGAGATCTTAAATTGCCCAGATCTGTGAATGAGAGGGTGAACGGTTGCGTGTTTCCACATACGGCCCTGTGATCGACCGGCGACCGGCCGAATCCCGCCTCCCGCCCAGTGACAGCTGGGATTTGCTCCAGCACGAGTCGGGATGATGAATGAATGAAAGTTGATATTTCCCCCAATTCCGACTTTGCATATAGACAACAGTCGCCGTCGACAAAGAACGGCGTCTGCTTTTCCGCACGTGTCTTTAAGGGGCACGGGGGTTCTGTTTTTAATCGCAGTCTGTCTTCTGCCAGTTTTTCAAGTGTCTTGACTTTTTAAGGCAAAATGTGCCTCTTCCAGTCCCCCTCAATACTGTATCTGCCTCTCTCTCTCTCGCTCTCTTTCTCTGGGCTTTCACACCACGGCAGCCTGAGGGCACTCCGTCAGACAGACGGTGCACAAGCATTTTGTCTTTCTGATGTCTTGTGAAAGCCAAGCTCCTCGGCAGGCGCTATATATTTTAAAATGAGGTGACGGAGGGGAAGGACTTTTTTTTATTATTTCTTTCTGTCCTTTGCCAGCAGAGAGGTAAAACCTCTGGTGCTTGTTTTTTTTTTTGTTTTAGAAGTGTGTCTTGTTAAAGAATTTTGACATTTTGATGAAAAATACAATGTCACAGTGAAGACATTCTCATTTTTTTTGAGTGACACCGTAGAAAGACACGATTTTGCAAGATTTTAAAGAACACTATGACTCAGCCCTTCTGGCAACATGAATATTTTTGAAGCCACAGCTGATCAACTTGTCTGAGCTTCATCTGAACATGCTCTCTCATCCTTTTGATGCATTCAAAAGAGGACAATAGTAAGAGAAACCTGAAAATCATGAAATAAAAATCTAACTCTGATCCAATTTTTTTTTAAATTACATTGATATTATGATAAATAATTATAAATATAATAGTCAAAATATGTATTACTTTATTTTGTGTATTATCATTATTGCTAGTATTGCTTTTATTATTATTATTAATAATAACAATAATAAATGATAATACGGTTTGATTCCCTGCTTCTCCTGTCTGCCTGCTGATGTGTCCTTGGGCAAGACACTGCCCCCCCAACTGAACACATCCCTTTGGATGGTCTGGTTTGCGCCTTGCGTGGCAGCTCTGTCACCAGCAACGTGTGTCTGTGTGTGTGTGTGTGTGTGTGTGTGTGTGTTTGAATCTGAATGGTTGTATGTAATCCAGTCTGAAGCGCTTTGAAGCCGCAAGGTGATGAAAGCACTATACAGCAGAGAGGGTTTTCCCTCCACTGCAGATCCTCCTCACCAGACAAGTTATAGCACTGTAAATACCAACAGTGCTGCTAAGAGTTTACATAAAACACAGGCTGAGTTTGACACCGTCAATTATCTGGTCTGCAGTGTTTTCAAATCTAATCCAAGACCATTCGGTACTTTTGCTTTTTAGCATTGGATCGTTTTTAAAGAATGCTGTTGTGCAAAGGTCAAGCCACCAGGGGCGTAATAATGCATCGTTGAAGGTTTAACGCATAGGATAGAGAAACTCAAAGAACCATCTGCAGAAGTAGGCATGAAGAAAGAACAAAAGTTTCACGATTTGTTTTGTTTAGAATGTTAGGCTTTTTTTAATTTTATTTTATTTTTTTAGACCATTTCAAATATTTATATCATACCAGAATTCATTTCTGAGAAATGGCTGATTCGGTTGCTGCGGCTGAGGCATTCAAATAAGCAGATATGAAATGCTAAAAGTTTCTTGTGTTTTGTTTCGACAAAACATTACCAGTAAAGAAAGGCAAAACTGAATAATATGAACACCGAACTCAAGAGAAGATGAGCTAAACCCAGTGTGTTCGTGTGTGTGTGTGTGTGTGTGTGCGTGTGTGTATGTGTGTGTGTGAGTATGTGTGTGTGTGTGTGTGTGTGTGTGTGTGCGTGTGTGTGTGTGTTCTGCACTGGCAGCAGATCAAGTCACCTGCACCATTTGAAATATGATTTCACCTCATTACAAATTGCAGAACACGGTGCCAATGAATTCTAAAACTGGATTTAGACAGAAAGCAGCTTTTCCTTGTACCTGCCCTAAGCTGATAGACCGTGACTATTTCACTGGTGCGCTAATATGGAGAAATCCTGTATAATCTACCTTTTCACAATGATAAAAGGTGTTTATTTGCTCCGAAATGTCTCATGATGCCGAAGCATGTACATACCATGGATGATTAGCCGTGAATTTTCCAGTTGTGCAAAACAGCTAATATTTTCTACCATTGCAGTTTATTCGCTCAGAAATTTGTCTCTTTGTAACCAACTGCATCATCGCCCCTTTCCTGCATCTTTGTTGTGACAGAATTCTGCTCATACTGAACATTTTAATGACCCCCCCCCCTCCCATTTTCATTGCATCATGCAAATATAACTACACGATGCGCAAGGAGGCACAAGTTAATACATTCTGATAAACACAAACATGCTCAATTACACCCTGTTTCCCCACACAATCGTCTATTGTGGTTGTCTGTAACTTGCACTCGCTGGAACCAGCAGCAGCTGGCAGCTGACAAGAATCTGCAGTAAGAAGTCTTTTCATTGTCCGTTTATGACCACTGCAAAGACATCCGGGCATCGGCCCATGCTGTTTGGGCGAGCTGCTCCGGCAGTGAGGACCCAGCCGCACGACTGGTACATTATGTATAACCTGCGCTGCAATTCATGAAATCGTGCTCAAATTTGTTTCCCTCGCATAAAGACTCGTCGGGTCCTCGTCCGGCATTGACCAGAAAGCTTCTGGACACCTTGACAAAGACTCCGGGAGCCTCGGGATATTTACAGGCGAAATGAAATCCCGTTCTTCCAAAATGTGAACACCATGTAGGGTGTTTGGGTTCCATTACTCGGTCAGAGACTTCAAAACCTACCTCGGTGTACGACGTAGTTACCGACATGGTCGTGAAATGTGGACGTCAGACTCCTGCTCCTGAAACCCTCTCTGTGTCACCCTGTTTCTCTCTGTCATTTGGGTCTTTTAATTTTTACTGTCACATGGAGTCGGCGTGTTGTTGTGCTGCCTACAGAAAAAGCGTGACAGGGAAATATCAGCGGCACAATGATTAATGTAGAATTGAACATCTGGGCAGATAATAAAATCACCGTTTTATTGAAAAGCACTTCTGCTGCTCATGATGAACTGTACAAGGACAGCACTCTTGACGCCGGTGACTCCAAAAAGTGCACAGAGATGGAACTGTCACCTTTACGAGAAGGGTACTGGAGGCCTCCCTCGCCATCATGCGGGAGGATTGCCTAAATGCATTGCTATTCCAACACATCTTGCGGTTTTCATTCGTGTTAGCCGGTCTCACAAAATAATAGGCGCCGTTGGCCAACGGTTATTGTGCTATTTCCACGATTGCCAGCGCACTCAACTTTGAATCTTGAGTTGTTTGTCACCGACTTGGTGTCTTGAGTTGTTTGTCACCTAGCTTGGGATGCGGTAGCTCTCCTTAAGCACCCTCCGAGCCTCTCCTGTAAAACAAAAAAAAAACAAAAAAAAAACTCATTATCCTCGTCTGCTGCTCTTCAGGAAACTCATTATCCCATCCATCACCAGTGGACTCAGACAACAGGATGAATATGCCCTCATCGTTTAATTAGATAATTTTGCTCAGTATCTGTGAGGCAGCACAACAGCGGCTCGCACTTCTATATCAGCCATAATGATCCATCTCGTCTGACATCTTTGGCTTGACATGGGATACTGTTTGCAGTCATCTACTCTCTCTGCTCTGGACCGTCACTCTGGCATGAACGCCGATTTGGCGCATCTTCTGTCCGAGTAGCACTGATGCTCAGCAAGCTGAGTTATATGTGAAAGTCAAAGGCTCGTGGCTGGAGGTCGTTTGACAAAAAAAAAAAAAAAAAGTCATTCAGCCTAGAAATCCTGCTTTCAGTTAAACTTAATATCTCATCTTGGTTTGGTTGAAGACCATTGACCACATGAGGATCCTCCAAGGTTACAATGCCTCCTATGTGTGCTTCCACTGCGCACAGTGAACTGTGACATCGTAGATGGATGGCTTCTGGTTCCTCCGTCCCCCCATTACCTCCTGCCACTTCACTTTCTTTCTCTTCCATTCTATTTCCCCATCTCCAGCCCCCACCCTCCATTCATCGTTCCCCTGCCAAACAGATGTCTAATAACAATGGACGGCCCTTGGAGTTGGAGAATAGATTATTGACTGGGACCAGAGATTTACACTGGAGCCACAGGGCCAAGAGTCCCCAGCAGAGATAAATGGGACATGTAATTGAGTTTGGTCAGTTGTGTTGAAGTGGCGCAGGCCGGTGTTGTACCCCTGACAGTGCTGGGTGGTACTAGAAGGGGGGTGAGACACATTGAGGTTTATGAGCCGTACAAAGTGGCTGCGGAGGGTCAGACAGAGGGCAGTTTGACACTTGAGTTGTATGCTCTTCAGGACAATGAGACAAAAGATGGAGAAGAGAAGTAGAAATTGATCTTAACAAATCATATTAGAAACGGTATTCATTCAGGAAAATGACAGCGCTGGAATTTTCAAACACAATGGGATGCCCTTGGGTGACTTGGCTAATTACAAACCAAGAATGGTCATGTATATTCCAAAAACAGTGCGCCACACAGTCCGGCTCCTTTAAATTCCGCACTTAACCGATGGAATGCAAGGAATTCCCGCAATTAATTTCCAGAGTGCACTAAAACGATGACAAAAGCGTCCTTTAAATGGACATCTGAACAGCATAGATCTTTGACCAATGCAAGGATAGACGTGTTTCCGTTGTTTCGCAAAAGCCCAGCAATGTGCTACAGTCAGATCTACTTTATTTTAAGGAAACAGGAGAGAGATGCAGAGCATAGCCGAGCACCTTCATAAGGCTGTCATTGTTTCTGCCCCAAATTTTATATATTTATACACGGATTACATTCTTTAAAAGACTAAAAACTTGCTGATTATATCTTTTTGCAAGCCTAATGAAATTGAGGCGATATAACTTTCATATTTCCGCTGCTCTTTGGCCAGAGACAGCCCTTCTTATCTCACGTGTCCTGCTCCTCTGGCACTGCCAGAACAAGAAAAGTGAAAATCCATTTTTATTCTTGTGAAGGGTTAAAGCAGGAGGTGGAAGACTAATAGGAGAGATGCTCTGTTACCACAGTAACCAATGCCCGGCAAATAGATATGAGGGTAAGTTGTTTAATGGTTTGGTCGGTAGATCCTTAGTCGAGAAATAGAAAGATAAATGAAGCATGACTTTAATTTTTGGTTTATTTCATACAATTTGGTATCAAACTGTGATTTTCTAAACGTAACGCGGAAACATCGTATTCAGTCTAATCAATAAAAGGAGCACCAACACGAATACACGAGGAGGAGAAAATATAAATACATGATTTTACTTCTGCACTATCTCTGCTTTGTTTTTTTGTTATTTTTCAAAAAGCCCTCATTTGGTTCGTTGACTGAATAATGGAGAAGTTGAGCGTCTGAATGTCTTGTGTGCTCTTCATCCTCTCCAGCCGGCCATGCTCACGTGTGCCAAGCTATGGAAATACTTATGAGGTGATATATGTAGTATTACCAGTATAAATTGCGCCCCATAGTTTATTTCCCTTGTCCCGGCCGGTGATAATCCCATTTGATCAATACTCTCCAAGATGGATGAGCAGGTTCAACGTCTGAGGCGAAGCTTTGGTCCAAATCAAATGCCTCTGGCCATCCATATTTAGGTTAATGGAGAAACTGTGACATTCCCAAACAGCATCACGGGATAATACCACAGCTCCTGAGTTGCGGTTTATAATTTATCTCCCTTTGCGAAAGTAGTCTGTGTCGTACACGTGCATAGAGCCGTGGAGAGCGACATTATACCTCTGCTTGGATATCAGAAACATCAACCTTGCTATGACCCATCTATGTTTTGTTATTTTACCCTTGAGTCATCCGTGTTATCATATTCGACAGTGTACTTTAATTTTTAGAATATCTATTTAATTTCTTTATTTTCAGTTCTTTTACGGTTCAAAAAATATCAAAAGTTTGCAGTCTTATTGACAATAATTAATGACTTGAAAATAAAAGCCTGCGTTGTTAATATACCTATTGAATACATCGGAATTCCCATTTTCCTCTGCTTTTCTTGGGCGCAACCAAGAACGCTGAGCCTTGATGATGACATCATGTTTTCTTTGGCTCTCTTCGGTGGACCGCCTGGCACTGGAGTGCTGGCATGTGTGTACTACGGATATGACTAGAGGGATTATCTGCTGACCTACTGGGACCATATGAGCTCCCCCCGCTGTTCACAAAGCAGTTTTAAATTAAATGCAACTTTGCCAGGTCGATATGATATCTACCTTTAATCAAGAATGGGAGTGTTATTTCGTTTTTAATTATTCATTCAAATCTATCCCGGTGAAAGATGTACATTGTTTTTATGACGCATTGCATGAAGCATAATGGATGACGTCATGCTGGCTCTCAAACAGCAGCCTTTGCTTTGACTCCAAAAGCCCTAAAGAAAACGAATATTGCAATCTTTTCTTCTCGGTCTCGGTTTTCCCACAGGACCGTGTTCATGCACAGTTCTGGATGGAGGCCAGTCAGGGACATGTGAATACAAGTCACCACTGTTATTACCTCACATTGTCAATGGCTGGTCTTGTCCGCTTGGACAGTACATCTGCAGGATGCCAAGACCTCCGTGAAGGGTTTTTAGATGCCTCCCAACCACCAGTGTCTGCGGTAAAAGAAAAATATTGCCTTATCGGTCAACTGGCCCTAAGGGGCAAAAACAAAACAAAAGAAAAAAAAAAACAATAGCTGCACCAATGCATGACGATAAGCTTTTGAGGGATTCTTCGGATCATCTGTGTATTCCTCTCATGCCATTTCACTGTAATAATTACAATACACACCCGTATATGTCTTGCAAAGCTCCATGCGTGTTGGTGTGTGCTCTGCATTGACAGGGTCGATGTCTCTGCAGCAGTAACTTCTTGAAAGCAGTTTACCTTGTTTCCCCGTGTTCACCCGAATCTTGAATCGCACATTATTGCAAAGACAAACTTTCCTATCGCATCATAGAGGCACACATATCTTTCTCCACTGTAAATGTTTCAAACAACTTTCTTTTGTTGTTTTTCTAAACTTTCTATCCAAGCAATTTCCCTTTAAATTGCAGATCCATTATTTCTGCGCTGCATTGAGTTAATCACAAAGTTGAATGTTTAATAGTCCATTGATGCAGGACCTTAATATTTTCTCTTGGATGCTCTAAAATGGCTACTAATTTCACAATCACTGAGTCACACTCAGCTCATTTTAGTCTGCTGTGCCACCGGCTCAACAAAATAAGATATTTGCACATGCTTTTCTATGGAAGAAGTGCCAACCAACATTAAACAATGAAAAGTGAAGCAATCGACGCAAAAAGATCTCCTCAGCCATCGTGGCTCCTGGATCAGGGGGAGAAAAATGAACCAGTACATTAGCGACCCCGAGTGCATTATAAATGGACCCAAGCTGATAAAATTTTGACAAATATAATGGGGTGATAGTAATGGAAGTGGTCCGCAGAACCTGCCTCCTATACATGCAAAATGCATCAGCATCGAAAGAAACGTCCAAGTCCTGGGGACTGCAAATAGCGGAGCCCCTTTAGCTGTTTGTTTAATAATATTGACTCGTTTTCGGACTGCTGAGTTTTAATGAACTGCAAACCGGCATTATAGAAACTGCAGTCGATACCGGGAAATATATAATTAAACACGATGAGGGTTTTTTTTGTGTTATAAATTGAGTTGTGACGTGCATTGAGACTCAAGGAAAAAACAGTGGAGCTAATAAGAACATCTGAAGATTTTGCCGAGCTCGAGGGGAAACCCTGTAGCTGCATATGCGATTTCTCACCCGTTGTTAATTTTTATCATCAATTTTATTTGATTTGTTTATGCATTTTATTTATTTACGTTTTTATTTATTAGCCAAGCTGCGCCTGAATGCATTGGTATTATCAAAACACGTTCACTCATGATTTGTTCAGCCGCATTTAATTTGATGTATGCCACGGCTACATCTACATCCCTGCAAATGCGTGTCGTACAAATCCCATCTTTCTTCATTTTCTCAATGCACAGGGAACTTCTAACCTACGGGAGCAGTTGTTTTGATAGCGGGGAAACACGATCTTCTTTTCATCTGATCGTAATATTTCAACGTTCTTTCTCTTTTATTCTCAAGAAAAAAGTGCTTTCGTAAAATGGAAATAATAAATTGGGGTAGACTTCAAAATATATAAATACATGTAGTGCATTGATTCCTCCAAAGATGTTCTCTGATCCTGTTTCAAAGGCGTGAAACCTTGTGGATTACAGTCCTTAGATTCGGGGCAATTTTACCTTTCTTTTTCTTTCCCCTTAGACTTTTTAGTCCAAAACCCATTAATGTGACAAAATGCTTTCCCTTTTCTCATCCATTATGCACTTAGTTTTATCCTCTGATTCCACAAACAGAACCTCCTTCTCTTCACATCTTTAGTTAAAAGAGATCCTTTATGGGCATTTTATACTTTACTCCCAGTCAAGGTGACAAGAAAAAAAAAAAGGATGAAATGAATGAGTAGAAATTAATTACTTGTTAGTGGCCCGGTGGTGCAGTGGTTAGCACAGTCAAGGTTGGACGCCAGCAGCCTTTCTTGAGTGGAGAGTCCATGTTCTACTGGTATCCTATCAGTTCTCCGGTTTCCCCCCCTGCTGTCCAAAAACATGCAGGAGGTGCATTGGAGACCCTAAAATGGCCAGACGTCTGAATGAGAGGCTGAACGGTTGCATTAGAGCCCCTTCGAGAGGGAACGGTCGCGTCTCTTCATGTGGCCCTGGGATCGGCCCCAGCCCCCTCACGACCGTCAGTGCAGGATAAGCGGTAGTGAATGAAAGAATGAATTATTATTGGTTGATTGTCATTGCCTCGCTTTGGTTTTGATAGCCGGCTCCTGTGTGATATTCAAGTAAATAAGCCTCTTGAAATGATATTAAGGCCAGCTGGGTTTCCGTGGAGATGTACATGAAGGACATGGGCCAATCTCATCGGCTGGAGGTGAAGAAACGCTTGGACATGCATTTGCTGCATAAGCATGTAGTAGCTTCATTGATCTATATGTATATTTATATATGTATGTACATATGTATGTATTTGTAATATACATGTATATATATATGTGTATATATATGTATATATGTATATATGTATGTATATATATGTATATATGTCTATACATATATATACCAGAGATGAAGATGTTGCGGTTCTCTTTAGGAGTGACGAGGATGGAGAGGATCAGAAATGAGTCCATCAGGGGGACAGCTCATGTTAGATGTTTTGGAGAGAAGGTCAGAGAAGTCAGACTGAGATGGTTTGGCCATGTACAGAGGAGGGATAGGGACTATATTGGTGGACCGATGCTGGAATGGGGGATGCCAGGCAGGAAGACCGAAGAGAAGATTTATGGACGTAGCGAGAGAAGATATGAAGGTAGTTGGTGTGAGAGAGGAGGATACAGAGAATAGGGTTAGATGGAGGTTGATTCGCTGTGGCGACCCCTGAAGGGAAAAGCCGAAAGGAAAAAAATAATAATAAGAAGAAAAATATATGTATATATACATACACACACACATATATATATATATATATATATATATATATATATATATATATATATATATATATATATATAGTATAAGTATAAGTATAAGTATCTCAAAGTATGTCCTGGGTAAAACAAAAGCAGTATCTAAATTACAAAGAGAAGTTATCATTTCTTGTGACCTACTCTTAAACCTTTTAAAATGTTGCATGACAACAATTTTAAGTGCAACTGTCCAAAGGCGCATTCCTCCATCCACCCGCCTTGTTCACCACATGCACGTCAAACAATAACCGCTGCAAACCTGGCCCGCTGACCAGCCTGGGTGTAACAGGTGCAAGAAGGCCAGTGCAACTGGTACAATTCACAGGAGCCCAGGTGGTGTTACAGTGATTCGAAGGGATTGCAGCCGAGGGGCCGAGGATTAGATTGATGATAATGTGCAGTTCGGCACGAGTCCCTCTGTCTGCCTTTGTGTCTTGTTCCCCTACGGAAATAGAAGAGTTCATTTTCTACACAGATACCTCACAAGAAAGGCCAATGCTGACACAGATCTAGTGGTTGCTGCAATGGCGTGCTGCCTGGAATTGTTTCCAATTTACATCCAATAGTGTCACTTGTGCACATCCACTTGAAAAAAATTATTCTATTACAATATCCATCTGGGAATCACACCACTTGACACTCATTACTTGACGCTGTTCCAATGTAATTTGTTTTTTGCCTTACCAACGTGAAAGGGGAATCAATAGCGCATCGTTCTCACGCCATGATTCCTGCGGTAAAGTGTACATGGCAAATTAATTGTTTGCATCATTTCCAATAAGCGGCGAAGGACATTGGATGATTGAGCGGATGGTTCCCGGGTATGGCGAGGAATGGGTAAGTGATGACAACGACTGCGTCTTTTCCCTCCTCAGATCCTTGCTGCTCCAAACTGCGAGCTGTGGTCCACGCGCTCTCGACAAGGCCAGCACCCTTTACCCTCGGCGTATTCTACTTTGCTGAATTTGGAGAAATGCAACATGCATTGCATTTGAATGTCATTGGTTTATAAAAGTCATTGGGATATATGCTGGCCTCCGTGGACGGGTTCGTGTCGGCTGTGTGAGTTTCGTCCATATTGCTATGAAAATAAGGCTCAACAAAGGGCGTCCAAAACAGCGGCCCCTTCGAGCGAGTTCCTCTCTTATCGGTGCCGCTGTTTTCTCATGCCTCCTAATGTCGACGTTATGGTTGAGAGGACAGACGCCGGGGACTGATTTGGAATCAACAGGCACATTTTCTCAGGCGGTACTCGCCAGGATTGCAATTTAAATGTCTCCTATTGAATTCGTTGCACCGGAGTTTACCCTTTGTGTTGCGCGTGTATCTTTTTAATCCAGATACAAGGTTTCCCTATATAACCCAGCTCTTTCCCAGCACTCCCCCCAGAACATGCCCAAAGATAGCTTTTTATTGTCTATCTTGGGGGGAACTGCAATAGTTCACCCTAATTCTTCGTACCCGGCGGCTGATGAATCTGAATCGTAGGTGTCTCATGTTTACTAAACCGAGCTGCGGAAAACAAAAGGTGTTTGAAGCCAAGTTAATACATGTATTTGTGTGTTCATTCGCTACTTTGTATATGTGTGCTTCACGTAAAGTCGGTTGTTTCGTGACCATCGTTCTGCACTCCATTCCAACTGAGATGTGTTTTAGGCTCGGGGGAATAATTCGGCCTTCATTTGGATATCCTTGTTTTCACATCTTGTGTGTGTGTGTGTGTGTGTGTGCGTGCGTGTCGGCTGGTTTGTGCTTTGTTTTTCAACTCTAATAGGCTCTTTCAGAATGGAAGCCTTTCCTCTGCAATTAACAAGATAACAAGAAGAGCACGGTTCTTCAGTTCGCCCGGCTTGTCCTGAACATCCTCCCTTCTTTCAAAGTGTTTTTGTGATCATAGACTCTTGGATTTCACCTTAACACCTTCCTGTTTTCTCAGCGTTTATCATCCTGGGCCACGAATACGGAAACATTCAACCACAAATTGAATTGTTTATGTCACCCAGCCTTCTGTGTTGATGTTCATTTCACCGAGTAACAAACGATCCTTTCCCAAATATGTCTTCTTTTCAGATGGTCCGTGTAGATCCTCTAAAAAAGGCCAGGGGCGCAACAGTCGTTGTTTCTCAACCGCATCAATGTTTTTTATTATCTAATAAAAAGCTTCTTACCAAAAAAAAAACCAAAAAAACACCTCAGGGCATTTCACCTTCATCGACAATTCCCCTTCTCTTTCAGCCATCAAAACAAAAAAAGTCACATTTCAGTAGAATCAGATTATTTTTCTGTGTTTTACTTGTTGAATCAATTTTCCACTTCATGCGGTTTATATCACTAAAACATTTATTGTAGTTGGGAAAACAGTTCCTCATTTCCCTAATCCAGCCAGCGTGTATGCTACGGTACCAAAACGAACCGGCGTGAACCGCAGAGCTCCTCTCAGGTGCCGCCTCACTAACTCAAACGGACAAGAAAACATAAAAACAAGTACATAGGCAGCGGTTTCACAACCAAAGGCTTCATGACGCCGGGCGTTCTCCTGAGTTTTGCATACATCCTGAGATCTCACACCGCCGCGTCTTTGAGGACAAACAGGCAGCCGTTCTGTGTGTCAGTCAGCGGCCGCGTCGCCATACGAGCGCAGATGACAGCTGCAGCTGCTCGAATAAAGGACGGGGTCATTTGGGGTGTTGAGGCGAGTTCGCTGAGTGTCTGGGCTCTGGCTGCTACACACACACACACACGCACACACGCACACACGCACACACACGCCGACACGCACACACACACACACACACACACACACACACACACACACACACACACCGCTTACAAACCCAATCTCCGGAGAAACGCCCTCATCAATCCTTCGCTGTGAGTTGTTTTAAGGCTCTCACCCGGCCAAGGACCAGAAATCAGCTAATCTTATATATTATATATATATATATAACTATTATAGAGTTCTGACTCTGCACCGACCGTGACCTTTATCCTTATTATTGTTCTTAATAATTCGTGGTCATTTAAATTTTGGAGGTGAGCCTCAGATGTGACTGTAAATTTGTCGATGGCCACACAAAATAGCAGCTATGCTTCACCGCAGCAAAATCACATGACTTCACAACACTCACACACACACACACACACACACACACACACATCTGGGTTAGGTCTTTTTATTTTATTTGTATTTCTACCTGCGTTTCCTCTCCAACCTTCACAGTTATCAAACCCCCCTACTGCTCGGGCTCTGCTGTCTCGGTCAAGGCGATTCGTCACAGCTTGTGTGGACAATGAAATTCCCACTTTCCTCCGTCGACGCGGCGCCCGGACGGCGTGCTCCCCACTACGAATCCCCCCACTCCCACATCTGACGCACCATTAATTTCCAGACCCTGGTTTGGGTTTATGACAGCAATGGACCCTGTGTAGTGATCTTGAAGATGGGATTTCATTTGTCCTCCTGGCCCCACCAGGTTCTCGCAGTTATGAAAATGCCAGCAGAGGAACCGACAAATAAGGAGGAGTGCACTCTCCCGATTTTATTTTTGGATTTCTATGAGAATGAGATATTGTTTTGGTGATGTATTCAGCGGTAGAACTGTATTCTCCCTTATTAACTTTGCCTGGCTCGGATGACCACAGGAACATTTTATTCGCCGTCGTGTTTCGCGATTTACGTAAGATTTACGTAATCCAGTGCGGCATCTTATGAAAAGCCGAGCCCCAAACTTCGAGTGCCATGCTGCGAAAATGAACTCCGAGGCAAAGTGGCTCCCCACGCGGAGATTTTCGCTTCCAGTAAATCCCTAATGGGACGGCATGCCGGATAAACACTTTCTCTGTCGAAGTCTCTCTGAATATTGAATACGTCTGAAACGCCGGTCTTCACGGCACTTAGAGTTACATAAGCCCGTGTTCCAACGCATTCTACGTCTTAATTGAGGATAAAGATAGTGGATTGAGTATTTTTTTTTTTTTTTTAATATCTAAAGCTCATTTCCTCTCTTCCCTCACAAGCGGTTACACAGCTTTCATAGGCAGGAATAAAGAGGATGTGCGTATTCAAAGGCAGCATAATGTAATAATAATAATGATGATAATCATTCAGTGGTTGTTTTCTTTTATATGTAATTTTGTATTTTTACCGTCTTGTAAGTTGGAAGCCCTTGGAGTCCCTTAAATACGAGATGATGGTTTATGGAAGCCATTAAAAGCTGGTCTGCAGTCTGGAGAAGCTCTGGAGAACGCCGCTTGCTTGTTTTCATCCGCACTTGTATTTTAGTAGCAGATGCCGGCTGACGTGATGTACAATGGCAATAATAAGACGGATAGACGCTGATGGGGACGTCTATCTGTCTCACGGGTATTTAAGCACCCATTCACGGGCTCTCGAAAAAAAAAAACGAAAAAAATTGAAAATAACATGGCGGTCGGAGTTGAGGCCGAGCGCACCCTGCTAACGCTTCAATCAGAGCCACGGAGGCTTTTCACTTGTTTTTCCAGATTTTATTAACCTTTAGTATTTTCCCTGGAGTCTGGATTCAACTTCTACACTTTGTTCCCGGCGACTGGTAAATGGTCTTTTGCTCATATATTGCCTTCACACCTTGCGGTAGCAATCGCCCGTTCCAACACACAGAGCTGTCATGCGAGTCTTGCTGAAGGACACCTCAGCCTGTAACAAAGCTGAAGTTGGGAATGGAACTGCCAACCTCATGATTGGAGGGACGCCCTGCTCTGCCGACTGAGCCCGTGTCGCAGCCGCCCGCGCGGTGGAGCTTTCAGGGTTCGGTTTCTAAATATCACAGCTTTAGACGGTGCGAAGGGCATCTTTTGGCCAACGCTCATTTCACATGCTCTTGGGCGAAAGGTCTCCAATGAAGCTTTGACACATATTCGGACTGCGGGAGGAAACCGACGTGGACACGAGGAGATCTGTCTGAATCGAACCAGGGACCTTCTTGTGCGGTGGAGGCCCCACCGTGCCGTCCCGTTTTACAGCAATTTTTTTTTAATTTTTAATTTAGATTTTTTTTTACACTCAATGGAGAATCTGTTTCATGAGTTAAATCGCCTTCCTTTTTTTAAAATAGATCTGCAGAATCAGAAAAAAAAAGCTGTGTCTGATTGTTTCAAGCACAATCCATTTCCAGATCCCTCTGTTCTGGCCTTGATTTTATTTTGAGCAATGTATTGAAATTTTCCCGGCAGTTTGAAACAAAGAACAGTTTCATTCAAACAAATATAAAAAAACAAAAGGAAACACTGGTCCTTTTTATGAATACGCCATGTTTTGATGACCCGCCGCAGGATTTAATTGCATTTTGCCCCCGTCTGTTAACTGTCAGCGGACAAATCCAACGCCATCAATCTTAGAATCGACCTTTATCCAATCATCTGGCTGCCTTTGCTGGCTGAGCGTCTATCTGGAACCTGCAGCTGGGGGTTCTAGTGCCGAGGTTGGACTTTGCCAGATACGCTCCCAAACAAACACCTGGCACTTGCGTGCAGTATCCTAAACACGGCGTTGATGAAATCAGAAAGAATGTGATTTATTTGTGAACCTTACAGTCTTGCCGCAGAAATCCCTCAGTCTTGGATGGCGAGTTTAACCGTTCATTATCTGTGAGGGAAATTGGATAAGCAGGTGAAGGTGCTGCCGTAGGTCGTCTGCGGGATTTAACGATGGACTCGTTGCAAGTTCACGACTTTTCTATCCCCGAACTCTTTCCCATCGGTCAGAAGTTGTTGCTGTTTTGGAAATGCACTTGTCGTACAAACCGTGGACGCTTCCACCTCCCAGCGAGAAGGTGTCGGGTTTGATTGCAACGCGGAATCAAACTCTGTGTGGAGCCTCCATGACCCTCCTGAGGGTTTCCTCAGGGTTCTCCGCTTTCCTCCCACAGAAGTTGTATGTTGTGGCGGACACTAAAGGGTGTGGCCTGTCACCCAGGGACTGACGGCTTAGGGGGCGTGGTTACAGGGGGGTTCATACACTGACGTTGGGGAGAAGTGAATTATTGTGTTGGTGTGTCCACGCATTCAAGTTTGAACCCCTCCACAGCTCCGTTGTCATATTTCCTCGCCGGCAAGCCACAATGTTTCTAATAGAAGAGGGTGAATAGTTGATAGTGTCTCGAAGCAGCTCTGCTATTGGCTACAACATCCCTGCAAACTTGATTGTAGGATGACCTGTATGGAGAATGAATGAATGTGTTACAAACCTGTTGCTATTTATCCCTCATAGGCTTGTGATTACAAGATATCAACTTCAAACCTGACCCTCAGCTGCTGTGGAGGTTAAATGCACCTTTTTGCAGCTTTTGACGTTTTTAAATGACGAAAACAAACACACACACTTACACACACGGAGGGTTTTTCTCAAACGTATTTAAGCCGGGGTTTAAAAGCTGTAACATTTAACTCACTAAGATTGTGGAGAATTCTGAGCCGATGCTGAATACTCGGGTTGCGTACAGGCCGACAGATTGGCCCAAAGCGGTAATGTGACATGTTCAAAAAAAGAAACCTCCGATGCTGATAGATAGGCTGACAACGCGGGGGCTGTTAAACGTATCTGCAACTTCAGATGTTGTGGCTTCGGGCCAAAGAACATTCTGTGTGTGTCTGAATGCGACTTACACCCAAACTTCAAAACTCAGATAAAGGCAACAAAACCCTCTCTTTCTTTACTTTTTCGCTTTTACAACTTTGGACTCTCCTCAAAGGTTTTTATTTTATTTTATTTTATTATATTTTTAACAGGGCACGCGGAGAAAAGAACGACTGCGTGGTTTCCAAAACATGTTTTGACAAGTCTTCGTTTTTTTTGCCAGGTGAAGGTCTTATTGATATTCATGCCATCTCCTCTGGCTCATCGCATGTTGCCATATCAGCTGTTTTTGGAGGACCTGGATTTGGAAAAAGCTCAGTTTCCAACCCTCCCGATGTGTGTTTTTGGAGAGGCGCAGACTTGAGACAGGGCCGCTCGGTGGCCTGATGAAGATGCAAAAACTTAATTCCTATTCATACAGTTCCTTTTGAATTATGAATGGATAAGCACAAGTGACCTGATTTGGATTCTGTGTGTCTGCATATTATGTCCCTGCTTGGAAGCAGACTTTGAAATGTCTGTGTTTTTCTAATCCTGATCCACCACCATTTTCACGATTGCATTTAGTACAAATTGGCATACATTGTGTGGATTTCTCCGGGTTTATGGTAAATGTCATTTACCTGTAATTAGATTTGATTCATTGGTTTATTGACTTTTATTTGTGCTTGTATGTTTTGAGTGTCTCTGTGTCTTTTCCCTTGGATGTTGTTTACTCCCTGACTGAATACATCACAGCTTGACGGCATGTATATATGTATGTATATGTATATGTATATATGTGTATATTTGTGTATGTATGTGTATAGATATGTGTGTCTATGTATATATGTATATACATGCATAAATATGTATGTATATCTTATGGACACATATATGTGTATAAATACATATATATATCTGTATGTGTGTGTATACATATCATATGTATCGTATGTATCTATATGTGTGTGTATATATACATATATATATACATATATATATATATATGTATATATATATATATATATGTATATATATGTATACACACACACAAAGTATATATATAATATTGGGACATAAATGTATGGATACCTGCAAACAGCAACCCTGAAACCTATATTTTTATCATTTAGTAAGAAGGTTCCTGGTTTGATCCCCCCCATGTCTGCCTTGCTTTCCTCTGGGCTCTCTGGTTTTCTCTCTCGGTCCAAAATCATGCAGGATGTTGATTGGAGACCCTAAATTGGGCAGTTGTGTGATTGTTTGCTTATTTGTAAATGAAATATAGACAAGAGGGTGAATGGCTGTGTTTCTCTATATGTGGCCCTGTGATCGACCGATCCAGATTGAGCAAGGCCCCAGTGGTATAGATAATTAATGATTTTTTTATATTGTCATTTAAAAAAAAACAACAAGGGGCAAGAGTTGAAAATAAGCAGTAGCTCTAAACTCTCTGTGCAGGACATCAGTCGCACTCTTTGTAAAGAAACTCTGTCGAACCTTCTACCCCGATCTGAATACAACTCTAGGGGACCCTCCTATGCCGGATGGTGTCTTCTGATGATGTGGTACACCGTGAGCTGTTTTTGATGTGATTTCGATGAACACTGAGCCTCTCACAGTCCGTTCCTCTCCGCGTCCCAGCCTTTATTTGATCCCATGTCACCGTGTCATGACTCTATATTATATTTCTACTTGTTTTCTTATGTAGCGTTCTTTCTTTCTCTGCCTCTCCATCAATATTAAGCACTGTCTAATTCCTCGTCCTTCACAGCTAATCCTACATCCGAACTCCACCTCCTCTCAGTCGCTGACTCATTTTTTCTCATACTTTAAGATGTTGGGTTATCCATCCTCTACCCGCATCCCTGAAAGGCTGTGATGACATAATTCATTTGTCTGTATCGCTCTCACAGGCAAGGTTGTCTTGTGTCCGCCCGATCACTGTGGGAAATTACACTGCTTCTTACCTCTGTGCAAATTCACATCAGTCCGAGGGATGCTTTTTGACAACAAAAATCAAAGTATCCTAAAATTACCTTTATTGTTTAATTCCATAGTATTATAGATATGTGATTATCATTATTATTCAAACAACATTACTAACATTACTATCATCGATATACTATGAATCATAATAACAATGCAGATAACACCAACAAAAATCAAAAAATGCAAAAAAAAACATTTGTTTTATAATCATAAATATTAGTGTTATTATTGTTGATCAAATACTAACAATAAAAATAAGATAAGATAAGATGATACTTTATTGATCCCCATAGGGGAAATGTGTGTGTTGCAGCAGCGCAACAAAAACAGTATTAAAAAAAAAAAAAAGTTAGAAATGAAAGAATATTTACATGTGCAAACATATATATACACACATATATATACACATATATCACCGTTCATGCTCATACACACATACATACATATATACATACAAATACCCATACATACATATATATACAATTATGTATAGATACACATATCGCCATACATGCCATACACACATATACATTCACGCATACATACATACATACATACATACATACATACTTACATACATACTTACATACCCATACTTACAAATATACACATATATACACACACACATATAAATATATATATATATATATAAACATGTTTCACCATACATGCCCACACACACATACCCATACCTATATATATATATATATATATATATATATATATACACACATACACACATATACACATTGTACACATATACATACATACATAGATAAATAACACACACAAAAAAGAATAAATAGGTAAGTGACCAGAATGTGAACTAGTGATGTTAGGGGCACCACATGTGTGAGTGGGTAGAAATGATTAATAATGGGTGGGTATAAATAAAGACAATAATAAAAAATATTTCTTCTTTTACACTTATTTTTTCCAATGGCATTATTCTTGTCTGGCTCGGTCTGGACCTCTAAAGACCCACAGACGGTTGGTACAGTACCTGACCCCCACTGATCATCGATTTGCTGAGGGTAAATCCATCTGTTTGTTCGCCGCGGAACTCAAAGGGGTTTGGGACTGTAATTTGGGGTGTACCTGACAGTCAACATCATACCTGAACCCTCGAGTCAACCTGGCTCTGCTGGACTGCCTCTGCACGCACATCCCGAGAGAGCACGATAATTGTTTATGATTCAGGGGCGGTTCGAGACATTGATCCGTCCCTCTGCCAGACGTCTCACGGGAGAATTCATTAGGCCCGTCCTCAGTCAAAGATTTATCAGGTCAGCTGCTGGTCGGCAGTTCACGCTCTTTGTCAAAGAGTCGCATATTTAAGATCATAATTAAAATCTGCTTCGGCTTAAAAAAAAAAATCCAAATGATAAAAAGACATACATTTCAAAAGGTCTTTGTCTTGAATATTCAACCAACTGTCATTGGGTGAGAGGCGGGGTCCAATCACAGGGCCGCACATGGAGACGGACAACCGTCCACTCTCATTCGCACGGCTTGGCTTGTTCTCCTGTCAGGCTTGTTGGTCTCTGCTGTCGTCCCTCTTCTTTTTTTTTTTTTTATAAAAAAGTTGTTTGACTTCAGCCAATGAGACTTTGGATGACGAAGGCTCAACGCCGTGGAATGTTTTATTTTACCAAAGAACGATTCCGCCAACCTGCCAGCGTTGCTTTATGCATCGGATAAGTTGTTGATCTTCCCTACATCTCTGCCTCCCGGGTCTTGAAGAGTTTACTAGTTTATAAATCTTTTCCAGAAGTTCAAGCGCTCAGTACAGCAAAATCTTTAAGGTTGAGCGCAGAGAAATGGCAAAACACTGACAGAGGAACCGATGGAGGAAAAATTGGACAAAAGCAAAACAAACACCGTGGATCCGTTTCATATCCGTGCACCAAAAATCCACTGGACTCACTTTACATTTTCCCTGCAACAACATGACACTATCTAAACTTTGCATCAGTAATGAAACACCTCTGGATATAATGTGGTTCAGCTCATTGCAATTCAGATGAGAGGACACATTACATGGAGCATGAACATTCTGCTCCCATTAGGTGTAGACATCCATTGCTTTGTATGCAAGTCCATTCTCGATCATAGATATGTCTCATTTATCAAAGGTCTGTTGGTTACGAAGACTCTCGGACATAGTTTTTCATCATTTTTCCTTCCCTCGCCCCCTTGAAAAGCAGCATTGCCATCATATGTTATTGCTCTAATAACTTACTGTTGACATAGTAACCCTTGTCTTTGTGATGTCAAACTGAACTCAGTCTAAAACGTCCGCAGTGGAACAACCGTGCCATTGTCCTGGGTTTCAGGACTGCAGCCCAAATCTGAAAGTGTTAATTCCTTCTGTCTCTATATGATGTGCGAATGAGAGCGTGAATGGCTGTATGTCTCCATATGTAGCCCTGAAATGGACTGGTGACCGGTCAAGGGTGAACCCCGCCTCTCGCCCCGTGACGACTCCCCGCGAGTGCAAGACAAGCAACATAGATAATAACGCATACTTTATTAATCCCTCGTGGGGAAATTCGTTCTCTGTGTTTAACCTATCATGGATGGGCTGGGCCAACTGTTCGTGGACGAACCCTGAGCAGTTGGCTGCTGTCTAGCAGCAGCGGAGGCAGTCAGGGGTTCAGTGTCTTGCTCAACAACTGTCCGGCACACGTGGATGAGACGGGAATCGAACCAGGAATGTTCGGTTTGGAGGACGATCAAATGAATGCGTCATTGAATGAATGAATGTCATATGATTTTGGCACAGAGTTGCCTGAGTTAAGACTTCACTAACTTAGCATTCACTTTATCTAGTTTCGGACTGTGTTGTTTTACCGTGTGCAACATTTAAACATTGCCTATTTAATCAAGTACACAAATTTATAATCATTATAATCAATAACTCCAAATAATGCTCTTTTATTATCAAATAAGAACCGCGCATATGCTTGAATGGGATGTCTGCACGATGCAAAGTTGATAATTTAAAGGCCCAGGACGTGCAGATTAATTATATTCAACAAGCAAAGACAGGAATCAACTGTTTTTTCTCTCGGATCTCAAAACTGAAAGCCAAAAATATGAAAGTACATGTGGAACCATATTATTATAAAACAATATTATTAAAACATGAGGAAATTAATTTACCTTTCTGCAAATGCCTTATTAATTATTATTCTTATTATTCTTATTATTTCATTTTAATTCAAGTGGACGAACATAGGGTGTGTGAACCCATTTCAAATATCTTCAACGCCAGCTGGATCTGGTCACATAGATCCTTAATTGTACACATGGAATTCCCTTTCTATTTCCCATACTTTTTTAAAAGCTAACATCCAAAAACAAACGTTAGCAAGCACAGCCGCGCAAGAACAACCTTTCCTTCCCTCCCGTTTGATGTATGTTATATTGATAATCTTTAATTGAAAAGCGAGTGACTCCACACGGTGCGCTGCTGACCACTGAATGTCCATTGTTATATCATGAGTGCAGCGCCGTGGATTTATTTGCCTGTTTGAGGCCTGTCAGCAGGCCAGTACTCACAAAGCATTTGGGTTATGACCTCTTAAATCTCAGGGCAGCACATTGACTGCCTATTGTGAGTTAATTATTGATGCTAACTGCCCATAACGCTGCCATTGCTTAAAGAACGACCTGCGACACGCAGATGGACCTCTCATCTCTACATCTTTGTCACAGCCTAACACAGTGCACTCGTGTTAGGAGTGCATATACATATCTAGCCGCAGACATAAGGGACTTCATTGATCCGGTGGGGGTTTGTTTTCGGGAATTCACAGTCTCCCGTATACTTTTCATTGCAGTTTTTGTTTTCTCAAATCAATCAAGACCAGCTTCTTGAACATATACTCATCCCTTTTGGAAACAATGACGGCTCATAGTTGTTAGGGACCGGGGAAACCTTGAAAGGTTCAAGGTGCGATATATCATTATCATTGGTGCAATAATAATACAAACTACCTCCTTTCTTTCCCATGTAAAGTTCGTGCTAACAGGGCTAACTTCAGCCTTTACTAAATTGTCGTTCTTGCTTGTTTTCATTTTGCTCTTTGTTTTTGTTTCAGCTCTTCTATTTATTTTTTATGGCTTGAAACGCGACCCGGGTACTGATTTTGTACCACAAATGTAAGGTGTGTAAAAGTTCCTTGAATTCTTGAATCCTTGAAGTTAAAGCACAAGCCGTGACTTTCTTCAGGTCGGCCACCCCTCCGGTGTTTTTCTCCACCCGCGACCCCCCCCTGCGGACTCGCACTTGTTTTAACAACAGTTGCCGGGCCCTTATCATGTGACGTCAAGCAATTCCTGCGGCCCGAAAACCCGACTGGTCGCAACTTTTTTCATGTTTCCACGATGCTTTCATGCCGCGAGATGAATTGCGTCAGTGTTTTGTCACCTATTTGTTGTTCTATTCAGCGTCACAGTCCCGGTTTTGATGCCATATGCTGCTCGAAAGGATTCCAACCACTTTCCGTGTGTTCGGCTGCACGGACTAGTCGGCAGATGCATCTTTTGGCAAACATGTTGAGCTGCTTTAGAACCCTCACTTGTTTTGATACCCATTCTTTCTCCGCTATCTTTCTCTCTCTCTCTCCACAGTCTGTTATATACCAGACTGATCTATTGTTGCGGCGACATGTTTGGTTGGACCACCCCTCCATTTGACATCATTGACAAATAGAGGGCCGGTTGGTGAATCGGGCCAGTGAATCAGGCCCATGACCCTGTCATCCCTTAGGTAGACTGATTGGGTTCCTTTTGTCCCCGCAGAGGAAAGACAGTGATTACATATAGATAAACAGTGTGGGACTGCAAGGTGGCTGGCCAGCCGTGCTTGCTTGAATCCCATGTGACAGCGGAGGAGATTGAGTGTGCGTGGATGAGGAGCGCTTGAAAACAGGGAGTTCCAAGGCCAGGTTGTTTACTGCAGAGGCACAGCGAGGATGATGGAGGAAGCACTCGGTATGATGCGACTGTGAGTTATTGGACTTTAAAGTTGTTTTTTTTTTTCTCTTCTTCTTATTTTATTTATTTATTTATTCTTTTTTTCAATCCCCCTGGAATACGGAAGGAGAATTCAAGCCCTGTACTTTTCGCCCACATTTCCACAAGTGTAATTTTGCCGGTTCGACCGCAGAAGCTGCACCAGCGCAGCCTTATATGAACCATTATTGTCTTAGCATTCTATATTGCAATTTAAAATGGGATCTCGAGAAAAATGGAGCCAGCTATGACAGATCTGGTGAGCGCGTGTTATACATCCACCAGATTCTTTCATTTTGAAGGGCTTTCTTTTGCACGGCGGGTTGTCTGCAGTAAGATCTAGTGGCAGGAGAAATATTCCGGTTTGTAGCTGTCGTTTTCTCCTGAAGATTTATCTGACACGACATCTGTTTTCAAATTAAATTGGATAAAATGAACATTAAAAAAATAATGTAAATCAATCTCTAAGATCATTCTTATAAAATGTATCCGTTTTTATTTTCCTTTCATTTTAGATTCATTCAGTGCTTGCTCATGCTGTGACTGATATTATTTATTGTAAGCTGAGTTTGACTTCCTTCCCCCCTCAGGGACCCCACCTGTGTGTTCATTATTATGCATCATTATTATTATTGATCATAATATTCATGTAATATTATTGTTGTTTTTATTATAATAATAGCTTTTTCATATATTAATATTCTTCGTCTGCTATGTAATAAACAACTTGATTAATAACTTGGTATAATTGCAATGGTCCCTCGCCGGCAGTAGGACACATTTGTCTTTCTTTTCCAGTGCTAATACAGTAATCTTTGTGTTGTTACATTTTGCAAATATTTGATGCCTGTATTGCCTTAATGTCACAAGGATGGCTTTATTTAAATCGTGGTATCCATATGGATGAGGAAAACTGGCTTAGGAAGGTGAACTCTACTTAATCAATGAGTTTTCTGTGATTATAAAAAAATACATGTATATTCTCAAGCTTAACCCTTTCTTCTTTCCTTTCCCCCTGAACGCTCCGCACCTCATCTGTGAGCTCCGGCGTGTCGTAGCAGGTTAATGATGAAGAGGAATATCTCTTGTGCTGCCGGGGGGGTGACGACAGGCCCCGTTAACTTGGCCCTCTGGCAAGTCCCAATGACAAGAGGCTTCACGGGCCATAAACCCGGAGGGATGAGGGAGAGTCAAAAATGACCGACCGTCTCAATTTTCTGCCAGACTGCTTCTCACCTTCCCTCTGTGTCTCTCTTTTTAATTTTTTTTGCTCCTTTATGCGCATGCTGGCGTCTCTCCGTCAGATGATCTCTTCCTCTCCGATTATCTCGTCCTCCCGTGTAATTCGGCTTCTGTTTTCGCCTCGTGTTTTCATGTCTACCCGTCGTCATTTCATTCTTTTTCTCCTATTTCTCATTCTCGCGCACGTGCCACGGTCTCGACAGGTGCGTCCCGGAGCTCCTCCCCAAAGCTTTGGATGCAGATTTGCAGAAAAATAGATTTAGAGTTTGAGCTAAGTGGTTCATGTTACCATATGTGCACACAAAAGCATGCGCTGCCGAGTGATTGCTTGTGGAGCATCGCTAAGCCAGCCAGACAGAATGGCAACTTCATTATGATTGCTGCTGGCATATCGGCTTGCAATTATCAACGCTGGCTTATTCACTCTTTAATTGCCTCATTTAATTTGTTCACATTTGGTGCCGAACAGTGTCAACCTGCTGTTGTTGAAAGTGATTTGCTCCAAGGACATGTACGATAAAAGACCGCAAGCCTTCTGTGCGCGCGTGTGCATGTATGACTGTGTGTGTGTGTGTGTGTGTGTGTGTGTGTGTGTGTGTGTGTGTCACTGCGTTTAATCTGGGAGAAGCCTGACGCAAATTTTGAGAGTTAGCATTTCAGTTCCTGATGTACTTGAGTGAAAAGTGCTGTTGCAGACTGATAGGAACAGACAGCTGATAGACCATTGGAAGAACATGGAATCTGAGCCTTTAAATTCACGGGGGATTTAACAGATCGTGATCCCTCATTGCCTTGCAGCTTTGAACCAAACACTCCGATGGCTTAAAATGTCATTTTGTTGCGGTTCTGTCCCGGCTCTCCCCATCTGCACACCAAAGTGTCCTCGGGTCAGACGCTGGAACCCCAAGTTGCTGCTGATGGTCATGCTAGCGCCTTGCATGAATGCTATCCAGCGTAAAGCACTTTGAAACCCACATTGCTGCTGGTTATTTTGAACAAGTGAACCTGCCATCTGCATTGTTATTATTAAATTATGATTATTAATAATGATGTAAAGGAAGATAGAGAAATGTTGGACCTGAAAGCATACATTTAGTTAATCCCTGTGCAATATAAAAGATTAGCGTCTCTGTTAAATCATAATAAAAGCAACATATTTATCTTTAAGTCATTTACGTAACCTTCTCAGGAGAAAGGGTGGTGGTTTTTTAATTGGAGACTCACTAACTTAATGATTTTCAGCATTGCTGTCACCTGTACACACCAAAAACACACTCGCGAAGGTAAATCCACAATAAAGCAGTGTTTTAGGTATGTTTTGCATATTCATCGTTCGCTCAACAGTGCACGTGTTACATCAGTGTGTCACCCAGGTCTTTCTGTGTGTGTCTGTGTGTGTGTCTGAGTCTCATTTTTAAGTCCAGCGGTGATGTTGGCCTCATTAAGATTGATGAGAAGCACCCAATGTCATGGCTGGGTTAGCAGCCCATTGGCGAGACAGGAGCAGAGCTGCCCCGCCACCAGGCTCCCGGCTCTGCACCGCACGGCGTAATTATCTGGTTAAACGTCAAGTGAACAGGGTAATTTATGCACCTGGTTTATTTATGAGAGCTGGGAGTGGGATGGAAATGTTTCTCACCGGGGAGTCAAACGGCGTCCTTAAATGGGTAAATAAATAAAGAAATAAATAAACAAGAGATCTTGGTCTTCAACATGAGACTGGAAGGTTAGTATTGGTTGTCAATTCTCGTGAACGTTTTCTTAAGATTATTATACTGCTTTTTTCTTATCCACGTCTCCGTCATCTTCATCCATAACGGTTGACCAGAGAAGTAGACTGGATTGAAATGCATGAATAAACTACCATCAGTTCAATTCAAGTGTATTATATTTATTTTTTTTATCGTCGTTGTCAAGCAATACAATACACAATACAGCAGTACAACAAAACTAAGATGTACCTCCAGTCTAAATACACACAGTTCTTGCTCTCGCTCACACAAATTCAGATGGATGGACATAAATTTTGTCAATTTTGTCTTTTTTTTTTTTTCAACAAATAATACAAATATAATAAAAAGGCAATACAACAAAACACAAAGAAAGGCAGTCGACACTCAACTAAAAGGACAACAACCCTCTAATAAAATCAACAAAACTGCATACACGATTATTATTATTATTATTATCATTATTATTTTTATCATCTTTCATGGTAGTTTATCTTCACCGAAAGCCATCAAAGTCCACAGGACCGACATCTTTGTCCTATCGTCTTTCCAATTTCTTATTCGAGCATCTGCTTTCCCATCGATGCTTAGATCGCAGCTGTCTTTTACGAGTTTACACACTAGTTTGTACATCTTTGAACAACCAACTAAAGACATTTATTGAAAAAGAATATTAACACTGTATATGAACATGTAGATATAATTATTCAGTTTTGTTGATTCCTTCAGACACACACCGATGCTTCTTCGTCATCACGGTCCTTCAGTCTGTGCTTTACAGACTGATGAGAGTTTGTGTGTATTTAACCTTTCAGTCCTGGCAGCTAAGACGGCCCGTGACCCTGCACGTAACAGTGATAGTGTGCTGTGCATGTAAAAGAGACCTAATGATTCAGTCCCAGTTATAGGATATGACTTTCTCTCTGGACGATATCACATGTATGTGTACATTCTTTAAAAGTCTGTGAAGTATGTCTAAATACCCCTGCCAAATATTTTCATTTAAAAAGAATACATGTCATATTTACATTGCAAAAATATGTAAAAAAATAAAATAATACACATATATGTCAATTATAATTTTTTTTTAAAAAAATGTGTTATTTATATTTTATCGTTTTTTTTCTTATTATTATTTTAATAAAAGACGTAAACACAGCAGGAGGCATTTGACCATCATCTTCCCAAAGTCTCCTCGTATTGCTCCAGCTGTGCTGATAAGCCTCCACGTGTTCGCATAGGATCAAATGGTGCAGAAACAACCACACAGTGCTCATGCAATGTTCTATGAATTCTATATATGAGGGGGGGGGGGGGGTCTTAAAAGGGGGGGGGAAGCGAGGGG
>CAAKHD010003320.1:311351-324685 GCA_901007705.1 Fistularia tabacaria | reverse complement strand
GGGGGGGTTAATGTGGGGGTGTAAAAGAGGGAGAGTGAGAGAGTGAGGAGAGAGAGAGAGAGAGAGAGAGAGAGAGAGAGAGAGAGAGAGAGAGAGAGAGAGAGAGAGAGAGAGAGAGAGAGAGAGAGAGAGAGAGTATCCCTGACACATTCAGGAAGCTTTTCCCCTGTGTTGCAATGCCCAGGCTGCCAAGTTAGGTCACGTTGTCAGTTTGTCCTCTGGTTGTTGGTGTGTGTGTGTGTGTGTGTGTGTCAGCAGTTGGCCTGTACTACAGTCATACTGTTATTACTGTGGTTTTTCAGCACAGACACAATAAAAGTGCATGGAAATATGATTTTTCACTGTGTCCTCTTAGTCTTCCTGTCCCATCCTCCTCTCAACTGCTTCCAGCCCAGCAACGAATACTTATCTCTGTCTTTAAACAGATAACAGCACGTAACTAGCATGCCGACGTGATAGTTAGTTAGTTAGTTCAGTTAAACATCCAGCAGTGACTCTGTTGAATTTTAAGCTAGGATTGAGGTTAGCTGCAGTCGAAAATAAACAGAGATTTGCATAATGTAAAACTCAATTAGTCTCTTAAATAACCGAATGAAGCTCTGAATCCAAAATAGATCAACTTGCAGTGCTGAAATCATCTCATCGAAGAACACCCATGGGACATAGAGATGTTTAGTATGTTCTGATTTAGCTCAGGTTTTTGTTTATTTTGAACAATTGTAATTTCAAACAAGTAATAAAAACAAAAAACAATCGTGAGTAATATGCTGACATATATGTGTTTGCAACCATCATTCATCAAACTTTTACTTGATGATTTCTTGGAGGGGATCAAGCGATCTTGCCTTTCACAAACGGATTTTTTGTTTTGATTGAAAAGTGATCTTTAACAAGATAGCCCATTCAAAACTGATATATTGTAAAATGTATAATGTCAAATCCTGTTTTATTTGTAGGAACATGTCTTTTTCAGTTTCTGGAATTGGACGTTTGGTCTGAACCGAAGAAGTGAAACACAGACTAATGTTCTGTCTGTGTCTCCATATGATAAATCACTCCTCCTTCCTGCCCCTGTATACTTTTTCCCCTGCGGAGGAAACCCTCTAAACCATGTTCTTAACATCCTTTCATTCTCCTTACAATTCTCGCTCTCTCCCCTTCAGTGTCCCGCTTTGCAAACCTCCTAAAGGGCTATGTTCTTTATATATTTCTCCAGAATTGTCTCTTTCTCCAATTCAACTTTTAAGTGGGGGCTCTCCACCATCACGAGGTAGCGTTTGTGTGTGTGTGTGTGTTTTGGAGGGGCATTCGTGACATAACATCCAGCCTGGTTTCTCCGGACCGCTTCTAAGGCAGGGTTGATGCTGGCCTGTTTTGTGATAATAGAGTCACCAGCGGCTGCTCTAGAGCATCTGTGTCCAGCTGCCAAACGCTATCAACGCAAAAGCAAGTTCTCATGGGAAAATAGAATTCAGAAGAAAAAAAAACGCATTTGGGACAGGAAGAATCTGGATTTATCAGAAAATTCTCAAAAGCACCAGCAAACATTAAGTCAGGAGTCAATTAACTTTGTAGTTTGGCTACCTTTGATACACAGAAATATTTAAAACCATGATAATTCTAAAGCTGCTTGTTTGTTTTGGCTGGGCTACATGAATAGAGAATTTAAGGGGCTTTTATTTTGAAATTAAACTCTTTACTGCAGTGTATTCTGCATCTGTGTATCCCCCTCCACTCAGCCAAAACTGCATACTTGGGTAAAAAAAGCCTGATATGATATAATTCTCCAGATAGAGAGCTTTCAGGTCTATAAATAGTCTCCTGATTTCTAAAAGATATTGTTTTGCTTGCGGAGGTAGTAACAAGGTTGCACTATTAAAGTTGGTATTGTTACCTGATTTTGTACATGGATTTGAAATAAACAATGTCACCGACTTGCAAAGAGTTCAAAAAGTAAATGACGTAACTGGTATGATGTTTTCATAACAGAATTATTATGTCTAAAAATATTCAATTTTTCGGTGTGGCGGTTAGCACTCCCGCCTCGCAGCAAGGAGGTCCCTGCTTCCATTCCAGCGGGTGACCGGGTCCCTTCTGCGTGTAATTTGCATGTTCTCCTCGTGTCAGTGCTGATTTACTTGAGTGCTCTCGGTTCCTCCCGCAGTCCAAAGACATGCAGGGTCTCCAGAATCCCCACAACACATCATCAGTCAGAAGAATGTGAACTTAATAGTTCTTCTTTTGACATATATATTACATTACATATGATCCGTTTCAACCAGGGCCGAGGTAAAAGCGCACACTGGCGAGATTGGTGTGTTTGCATTTTTTCCTCAATTCTATAGATAAGCGAACATGTTTTGTATTATAACTTTGACGTGTGATACTCATGATGATGAAGATGAGCAGCTGGTGTTAACGGAGTGTTTTCTCTCTTCGGCCCATTGTGTTACAGGATGAGACAGGGGCTTATGTGATTGACAGAGACCCTACCTACTTCGGTCCCATCCTCAACTACCTGCGACACGGCAAACTTGTCTACAACAAGGAGCTGGCTGAAGAAGGTCTCAGATGAATATGACTCCTCTGACATGGGTCCCGGATGCATGGGATTGTGTGTGTGTGGGTGGAGGGGTTACAGGAAGTACAGTATGCCATGAATAGACTGAAGAGACAACCACTCTTACTTTGTAACTTTAAATGATCAGATCATTTATTCTGTTTCAGGATTTGCAATGAAAAAAAATCAGAAATAAAAAAAAATAATAAAAAAAACGATGTAACTTTTTGGCATTAAATTTTCCTGAATAAATTATCAATGAAAGCATTTGATACAAAATAAAAAAAAATACATTAAGAGACAAATGTCAATCATTAGTTTCCTAGGTTCGCTAGATTACTTGAAAAGACATCGCAGATCATTGAACCAAATAACTGGTTTATAACATTATCTTCAATAATTCTATCTTTGAAGGAAACATGCTTCAAATAGCCAGGATTTACCGATGGAAAAATTATTGCTCCAAACAAATAGACCCAAGCATCTGCAGTTCTAATGCAGAACGATCTAATGCTGTGTAATTAAACCCAAAGCCAACTGGAATATTCTTAGTTGTAAACTCGAGTTAACCCAGTTGTAAACTCGAGTTAACCCAGTAGTTTGTAATTCGTTATGTCTGACATACAGACAGCCGCTGGACTGAAGCAGGCACAAGGCAGCTGATGTGTGTGTTTGTCTCCTGTGCCCAGGGGTCCTGGAGGAGGCTGAGTTTTACAACATCACCCCACTGATCAAGCTGATAAAAGAGAGGATAGTGGAGAGGGATTCCAAGTCAACGCAGGTATGGAGTGTTTACATCGCAACCTGCCACTGTATCGAAAAATTGAAAGGAGGAGAGAATAAACTGATATACCATATGTTGTGCCTGGTACACTACACAGACACCAGGTACCAAGAACTTAAACAACTACAAATACAAATGCAAATTGATTTTAAACCGAAAGCATCAGGCTTTGAACTAAAATGTTAAGCGCAGCAAGGCCAAGTTCATTCTGCGTGCAAAGGGAAACTGTATCCCGTCATCTTTTGGAAGCCCCATCTCAAGACCTGTGTTATGATGCCCTCAGTTGATCCTAATAAATGTATTCAATGGACACATTTCCTCAATAAAGCTAATACATTTAGTAGAGGTGACCTTTTACAAGAATAATAGTCCTTTTAGAGTTTTCAAATGTTGTAGACCAAGTACAGAATAGTATAGAATAACTCAGCTAATACATACATACATATATATATGTATACACATACATATATATGTATACACATACATATATATACATATATATACATATACATACATGTATATACATATACATACATACACACACACACACACACACACATATATATATATATATATATATATATATATATAAAACCAAGCAATTGCAGCATGTCTGAGACTTATTGATCAAACCATATCACATCAGACTGAAAAGTTAAATAGAGATGTCTCAGACAGCTCTTTTGCTGCTACAATTTCACAAAGAGCATACTGTATAACAAAAATGTGAGGAAAGCAAAAAACATTCTTTAAAATAATTTCAATGAAGAAAACAACACAGCCCAATTGTAATGTGAATGAGCTTGTGTAGTACTTTCGATCTGCAAGCACAAAATGTAAAGCTACCACGATGGCGGGGCTGCAGTGCCCGGCAGTCATCTTTGTCCCTGGCAGTGATTTCACCCTTCTGTGCTCCTCTAAAGGGAGCATTGCTTTACACCACGCGTCTCCCTCCGTGCGCTTCTCTCTCAGGGTGACTGCACTCGTGCTTACATAACACCTCCAGCCTCTCAAATCTACACCCACTTCCCCTTTGTTCCACTGTACATTACTGTACTGGCCCGGGGCTATGCATCTCGCAGGAAACCATGCAAAAACGCTTATTTTGCGCACGGATTTTATTCTTTCTAATTTTCTCGCTCTTTCCCCAGCAGGTGCCCCCTAAGCATGTGTACCGGGTGTTGCAGTGTCAGGAAGAGGAGCTAACCCAGATGGTCTCCACGATGTCGGACGGCTGGAAGTTTGAGCAGGTCAGCGTGCGCACCTGCAGAAAGCCCCGCACCGGACTGCTCTGGACTGTGGGTTGGACTCACGCTGCCGCTGACCCTTGAATTGTGACCCTTGGCCTGAACCCTTTGGCCCCCAACCTGAGCCCTGCCTCCTGCTCGCCCGCTCACGACACATTAACCCCTTTAGTCAAACCTTAATTTCATAGATAGTCCCAGTACGTCCAATAGCAAAGACTCTCCCGTCCAATTTCACACAGATGTATGAGCATAGCCGCCCGAAACCCAAGCATCTCCACACTCTAGCTCCCAGAAAAGGTCAAGGTCAGTTAGAATGCCGAATCTTGTTCCTGCCTCTGTTGCATTTTTTTGCTTTTTTAAAGCAGGTTTCTTAAATGAGCGGGCAAAGCTCACACTGAAAACCTTCACCACCACCTGTCATGATGTTTTGCATTGTCTGAATAATGCAGTTTTTGGACATTATGTAATCTATTAATATAGGCGTATCGTGAAACAAATACATCTAAATCTGACTAAAAATCAGATGACTTGGTGCAAGATTAATATTTTACACATTAAAAACATACATGTGTAGCAGGCACCCGACTGGGCACCAGTGTTTGTCACAAGTTCTATTTCTTGATTGTAGATCGTGCTATTAATTTTAGGACATACAATGCAAAACCTTTATTTCAAAGTAATGAAATCTCACTGACATAACACTGAAATTAGCTTCAGCTCGTTGTTAAAAAACTAAAAAAAGTCTCGGGACTATCTCTCGAATGACAACGTTGGCTGAAAAATCAGACGCTTTTACTCCCTGTTATCAATATTTGCTCCAATAATCCTTCTCAGCCAGACTGTCTTCCTCTCGTAAAGCTGATTTTTACCAAGTATGATCCCTCCTTCATATATTTGTGAATGTAAAATGACAAACAACTTTTTTTAAACGCCAATATCCTAACAGAGTTCAGGGTCCATCTAAGCAGTTTTGCTGATTCACACTCTGCTGTCATGCAAAAGACTAACTAAAAGAAATGAGTCAGAACTCGACAGATGCATTATCGCATTTCAGCTACCGACAAGCAGATTCACAAACCTCATTTGAAACAGAAATTACATTTAACCCCCTCGCAGTCCATCCACCCTATCCAGCGCTTTGCCCACTGTGCATGCAGCGCAGCTTTGCTTTGCACACAGTTTCTGCAGAGGCTGACCCGCAGTTGTTTTGCTGCTCACACAATTCAAAGATGCTTCTCACTGATTCCACTGCTGAACGTGCAACGGCAGGCTGTTCGCTCCAGCCCCACCCCCCCACCGCCTCTGCAACCCCAAACTTGCATGACGAGAGCCTTCCCTCGCTTTAGTGTGGGACTTTCTTCGCCTCTTACTGTCTTTCTTTGTCTCTGCTAAGATTTCAATTCCTGCTGACAAACACTTCCTCTCTCTGCCTCTGCCCCCCCCCCCCTCCTCCAACGGCATGCCTTCCCACATCTGCGTCTCTCTCTGCGTCTAGATGGTGAACATCGGCTCGTCGTACAGCTACGGGACGGAGGACCAGGCGGAGTTTCTGTGTGTCGTCTCCAAGGAGCTCCACACAGCGGGATCTGGACTGGGCACGGAGCAGACCCACAAAACCAAGGTGAAGCTCCGTCCTATTTCATCACTCCCTCTCTCTTCCTGCCTCACACACTTAAACACGGGGGCTGGGCCATATGCAAAGAAAATAAATATATTTACAGGACCCCTTTTGTCTTTATACATATATATATATATATATGTATATCAATATTTGCATAGCTTTAGAAAACGATAAAATACTAACATTCTCACTCGAACATGAGATGTTCAGCTTTTTTATTAACTCCATAAAATATCTGATCTTGAGGTACTTTGTTGACATTTTAAAGTTTCCTCTCATCTTTGCGTACCCCCAAATCAAATGTTTTTTTACCACAATGGCGATAATCTGACTTCATGCCGTAACCAGACGCACCCGCACAAACACAAATGCCCACAGCTGATGTGTTCACTCTTATTCACACATTATCGGCTCCAAATTACAAACCACCGAAGTCGAGCCTGTATTCCATTTAATCTGGTGCGGGTAAGAGTGCCTTTTAATTTACTTAATAACCAGGATGTGTTACACAACCATAATCAATATCATAACTTAATAGCTAATGTTGTATCAACCACAAAATAATGGCTTTTTCTTCTCTTAAACAAAAAGCGGCATTCACAAATACCATGTAATACCAAAAAAATAAAACCGTTGTCGACTAATCAGCTATGATCGGCAGTTAAGGGAGACCTGCGGGCCGAAACACGGCTGGATCTCTGTGGCATCCCTTCTAGGCGATACAGATAGCATTTCTTTGGTGCTTAAGGAAATAAAGCCAAGACTGTATGTTTGTGTTTTACAGCAAAATTTTCCATCACACGATGCCGCATTTATAGGATATTTGTGATGTGTATGGATATATTGCCCAGCCTCAACTCATACACACATGTGCGAATTCAAATGACGTGATAACTTTCTGGCCTCACTGTCGATCCCGTCCTCATCACATCCATGTGCATTTGTGTGTGTGTGTGTGTGTGTGTGTGTGTGTGTGTGTGTGTGTGTGTGTGTATCAGCAAACGAGAGAGCAGTGCTTGTTCTCTCAAGAGGAAGCGTATGTATGCAAGTGTGCTTTGATCCGACTCTTCACAGCTCAAAATGTCACACGCCTCAAAATGTCACTCACAAATACATCCTTCCATCATCCACACACTCGCCTGAATTATCCGCCTCGCCTTCATTTTCCTCTCACGCGGATATTTAGCCATTTACCGGTCTCTGTTTACCTCTCAGCTACACTCATCGGCATGTTCATTTGTTCATTTCTGTCCATTTTTTTTTCTTTTGTGTTCTCCCTCCCGTCCGTCTTGCTGAATGAAGCCGACGGAGATGCAGGAGGAGGAAACTGCGAAAGAGGAGGAGGAGGAGGGTGGGAGAGATACCACGCCCAATGAGTGGCTTAGAGAATAAGGGATTCATGTTTCTTTGTTCCAAAGAGAGGCGGGAAAGGGTGAGGACCTCTGCTAGAGTGACATAGATGTGCCAGTGGGTGGACCCAGTAGACTGTAGTGTGTGTATCTGTGTGATGTCAAAGAGGATTCAGGGTGTTTCATGGCACTGCATTGAATCGGATCTCCCGAGTTCCTCCTCTGGCTCACTCAGCTCGAGACTGAAAACTGCAAATTAAAAGATTCCGAGAAGTTACGGCCGACGAGCTGGACTAAATTGTTTGACGGGAAACACAGCACGGATAAAAAAATAAAAATAAAAGCCTAACCGGCCAGAAGTCTGGAAGTATGCATGTACTTGCTAACGGCAACAATACGAGAGAGCTCGACGTGAGGTGCGTGTACGACTGTGTGTCTGCGTATATGCGTGCATGCTGTCCAAATCCAAAGCCGAATCAAATTTTGCATTCGAAGACTTGCCTCGCCTTGCCTCCCAGATTAAATGTAAAATAAAAAAATCGAGATGCTTCCAGGATTTATCGAATTATGGACACAGATAAGCCAAACAACAGCTTCCAAGATCGGGATTGAGTGTCTCGTCATCGAGAGAAAAATGTAAAAATGGTGAAAGGTGAAGCACGGCTAGTGAATTCTATTTTGTTAATTAGACTTCTAGATCATGTCACCGGGTTCGTTTTGCTGTGCTGACCTACGTGTGCGGGTATTTGTTTGTAAACACGCCTTCCAACGTAACAGAAACTGCATTTCACACATTGATCGGTTGCTACATCAGTGCTGTGACATGGAATATCCCTGACCTTTTAGTGCAGCAGTAGTTATAGATGTCCTTCCCAGTGTGTGTTAGTACCCTTATCCACACGTTCAATGCAGAATCACACACGGATAGGGAACACACTCCACTGAAAAAACAACATTGAGACACGTACGAGCGAAACCAAAGACACGCCAACGCGACATGCACACTGTAAAGATATGGCTGCGTATGTTTGTTTTTTTTGTCGTTCTCAGCCATTATGCACCTCAGCGGCACCATTTTTGCTCTCATCCCCGTCACCATTTCCATCATCATCGCAGAAAAAGTCGTAGATTAGAAGACAGAAATTTTTGATGGATCAGATTCTAACGGCATGTACAGACTCTAACTGCGTATCTCCTCTCCTCACAGCTTTTCCAGATTCATGGGTCCAGGATGTAGAGGTCGCAAGAAATAGTTAAACTCAATGATGTTCTGTACATGGTGTATGTATGTGTGTGTGTGTGTTGCATCAAATGGACGGTCACAAACAGATTTGTAGCAGCTTCATTGGTTCACTGACAAAATATCAGTTGTGAAGACAGGATTAAAAAACAAGTAGTTACAGCAATATATATATAAAAAAAAAAAAGAAATCCGAAAATGATACTGATTTTATCAGTAAAATTGATCACGTGGTTGTAAGCAAATGTTTCAATGCCAAGGTTGGTAGTGCAGCTTAGTAAATTACAACCAAAGATCCAGACTAAAACTGGCTCAAAATAAGGTGCTGCACCAGGACATGGTGGAGAATTTGTATCCGAGCGTCACTGCGATGCCACGGATAGCAGACGGTGCACGTGGATCAGATGGCGTCCGTGTTTCTGCAGCCTTGAATTATTCACCGCCCTGGTATTGTTTTTTGGATCGGAGAAAAAAGTCTCACCAGGAGACTTTAATTCGATATAGAAATGTATTTCCCTATTTAAATCATCCCAGTCTAGCCGTGTGTCCGATCGAGCAACTTCTCTGTGTTCCCAGCGGGGAACGCACTCCTGGTCCGGTCACCGCCAGCGTTTTGGGGTCAATGCTTGGTTGATCTCTGGGTAACAGATGTCCTTTCTGGCTTTAAATCAGCTTCAGACCATCAGAAAAGCAAAATATAGCCGGAGAATTTCCTAGGGCAAGCAGGCCGCACACTGTGAGGGCAAGAGCAGCCAGCTCGCACACTCAGCCGACAGCATTACACCTTCCCCTGCACTGGCACCCAGTTGACTACGCTTGGTAATTGATTATTGATTTGTTTTTAATGTTTTGTTTTGGTTCTATGATCGATAAGTTGCACCTGACCCTTTGCAGTCTTAATGCACAGACTTTATTAGATGCCGATATAAAGAAATTGGCTGTATTTAATTCAGAAAATATAGCCTTAATATAATTTCTGCCTGACAGACACTTACATACATTTTCTGACTAAAAAGAAAATGAAATAGTAATAGCGACTGCTTGATAAAATACACCACCCAAAAGGGTTCTGACTGCAGCTTTACAAAGTTGTTGATCACTGCAGTTGTTTAAAAGCGGATATAAAGGTCGATCAATCATAAAACAAAACAAATCACAGTGTACAATATGTCCTGCAGTCAAGATGCTAATATGACAGTCGTTGATTTAGTCTGCAGCATCAGGTACCAAAAGAAAAAGATACCAAGCCAAAGTTAGTACTAAAGTGCCATTTTCTTCCTTTAAAAAAAAAAAAAAAAATCAGAAATAAAAATAAACAGGCATTGTGTCCTGTTGAAGCCACCTGTGTGGGATTGATTGGAAACGAATCAAAGTGCACATGTAGCACAGAGCAAAACGTCACATGTAATGGTCCGTATAATCAAATGCACCGCCTGGAGATAACCATGAAACTAACAGTTATTTTATTTTGGTTTATCTGACATGAGTATAGCCAAGTGTTCCAATCAATAGGCATCTGGATACCAAGATACTTATTTCCCCATCAACCCATCCCTGTTTGAGGCTATCTGTCTTCAATTTAAGACGCCACCCCACCCACTGAGTGATGGCTGTCGGTGGCTTATGACCCCCCTGCTGTTAGCATCGCTGACTGCCCAGCAACATGAGGACACACACGAATACACCTCGCTTTATACAGGCAATAACATGGATTTTAAATTGAAGACAATCGAAATTAGATCATGAACTTTTGTGGCGTTTTCAAGGACGTTTTCTTCATTTTGAGGTTGAAAATGAAAACCTTAAAAATCAGGCTGCAGATATAACGACGTAGGCTTGCGTGAGCTGAGGCTTGTTACCTATTTTTTGGCGCCGTTTGAAATCGGACCTTTTAAGATCCTTGCAATACACTGTTAGCCGGTTTACCGGAATAAAAGGTGTGCTAAGCATGACACAGATACTCATCGGGCTGACGATAATCATCACAGAGATATTGGCATGAGGAAGAGGACTGAACGAGTATTGTTTTGGCAGCGGCTCTCTGAACTTGGATCACTCAGTGCCTTGAGTTCAAGCAGCAAAACTAATATGTCAACAGAGAGACTTGAGGACGTGATGGTGGGTGTTATTGTGTGCATTTTTTTTCTTAATTAGATGTTCTGATATTTTGGTCAAGAAATAGCTTATTTAAAATCTCATAGAGTCAAGATTTGATATTTGTGTACTTTTTTTTTCCTTCGGGTGTGTATTTGCTATGAGAATTTTTATTTTTCAGAAGGTGCTGCAGTGCAGATATAGACAAAAAGGTTGGAGTTCAATGCAGCTGTTTCAGAAGGCTGTTTTTTTACTTTTTTTTATTCTTTTGTATGTTAGGTTGTCTAATTTATTCTCAAGGTTTCATTTTGAATGTCACAGTAAACAAAAAAAAAAGAAAAAATCAGGGGTTTGACTTTTTGTAGCGGGAGGGTGATGTCATCTACTCGGTGACCTTTTGCTTTTTTTTTATACCCAGCGGCTCGCATTTCTGTTCAACCGATCCGATGCTCTACGGTGGCGTAAATATCATGTTTGTAATCTTACAGCAGAGAATCTTTTCTCTTGTTTTTAAAATGTGTTGCATTTAGGTCTGTTTTATACACCTCCATCTGCATGTACAGTCAGGTTTGGTTTGCTGGGCCACGCATACATACGTCGGGTGAGTGCGCCACGTGTTGAACTGTCACTGCTGCACACTCAGTTGATTTTCTCCTCACAGTTGATGTGTAAATGTTTTCAGAGCACCCACCCCCTCTTTTCTGACAGAAACACATTTTTATCTGATGCTGGAGGTTTTTTTGTTTTGTTTTGGTTTTTTTATTTCTTCTGTCCATAGAACCTCAGTGTTCTTCATCTGTAAACACAAAATTAAAGGGGACTTGTGAACTAGAACCAGATGAACCTGTTCAGGCCTCAAAAGACGCTGTGTTTGGATTTCAGTGAACTGTATTTCATCAGGACTCGAGAAATATACATTTACAACAATGGGACTTGGTGTGAATTGTTTCTTTTTTGAAAAAAAAAGGTATAATTTGGTATTATAATGTCACTACTTTAAATTTGTTTTGTTGTACGATTGTGTCATCAAGAGTACTGTATTTATATATACATTTCACATATATACTTACATGTAAGTATACTTTTCCCATGAAAACACAACCATAAAAACATTGTGAACAAATATACTAGTATTAATTGACTATATTAAACATTGATATAGTCTGTAACTGTCTTCTGCTCATTTGTAAAGCTGATTGGACAATAAATGATAATGATTATGACAAAGATCGCCAATCCGCATAGTTTCATTTGTAAGCCATAGGACACATTTGACATGTCTGAAGAAAAAATTGTTCTCTGGACTGAAGTATTCACACAAAGGGTGCCTGAAGATGACCCTGTGACAGACATGTATATTACTTTTTAATAATAATATATGTCATTAAACAGACTTGTTGAATCCTCTGTTAGACTCATTTAGGAGTTGAAAACTGCAGATTCAGACTTGTGACTTACAGACATCACTTCCAGTTGACGTTTATACAATATCTCTTGTTAATTTCACTTAAGAGTGAGAAGAAAATTAAATTGTTCATTGATTTTGCTGTTTTCCACTTCAGTGTGGCTGCCAAGTGGATTTTTACTTGAGTTTCACAAGACACTCAAGAGGATGACACGTCAGAAACAGGAGCTGTAACCGAGAATCTTGTTTGTAAATTGCACTATGATAGAGACAAATACCTCCGCTCTGACACACGGGTCTAAAACGAGGCACTCGCTCGTACATTAATATTTATGCCCTTTCAGCACTAAAGCAAAAGGTAAAGCGGGTCTTTTTTTTCCCCCAGTCTTCACCTCTGGAGCTTGTTCTCCCACTCACTGCGTGGTGTCTTCGGATGCGGTGTAGTAGTGGCAGCGGCGGCTTTGTGCTACAGGAAGGTGCTAAGAGTGTTGTCCACAGTGGCCAGGTGAAGATACTCCGGCTGGTCGCCCTCTGACTCCGCCTCGGACTCCTGGTCCTGGCGCTCGTCCTCCCTGTGACTCAAGCGTGGCTTCTTCCTGCGCACGGATCCCCGGGAGCGACGCTCCAGGCAGGCCAGGATCATGTGGGCGAGGTCCTGCTGGAGCCTCTGAACGTTCTCCCTGGAGATCAGGACCGTGTTTATTATTGCGAGGCATCACGAGTGAAAACAAGTCAGGCTTTTCTTGCTTCCCCAAGACTGAAGAATGTCAGATGTTAACATTCATCCAAAATGAAACTTCAGAACAGTGACTTAAAGGTCAGCTCACGTTGTGGGAGGAATTGGGAGGTCGTAGTCCTCGCCAGTCTCACCCGTCAGCCAGTAGGTGATCTCTGTGCCTTTGCCCTGCGAGGGCGCACGTGCACATATTTTAGGTGCAGTGCACGGGGGGGGGGGGGGGGGGGGGGGGGCGCCTCCGCAAAGGAGTGTTTTTTTTCCAAAAATTTTTTAAAAAAAAGAAAAAATTTCCCTCTTA
>CAAKHD010003320.1:283231-311331 GCA_901007705.1 Fistularia tabacaria | reverse complement strand
CCGGGGGGGGCGCGTGGGGGGGGGGGGGGTCGCCGTGCGGTCGCGTGGGGGGGGGGGGGGGGAGGGGGGGGGGGGGGGGGGGGGGGGGGGGGGGGGGGGGGGGGGGGGGGGGGGGGTACTGACTCTCAGACAGATGTGATTTAATTTCACAACATCTTTGAGTAAATGTAATAATCTTCACCTTCAAATAGGTTTCTCCTCTCCTCTCATATTCAAACTTGCAGTTTGTCCTTTGCAGGATATTTATAGTGGGCTGACTGACGTGGATCCGCAGGGCTGCAGGGTAAAATAAAACAAGATGAGATAATATAAGATAGACTTTGTTGATCCTGTGATGGGAAAATTCTACTGTCACAGCAGCACCACAGATTGCAAATAGTAATGAGAGAAGAATGTGCAAATAAAGATATAGATACAAAATGAGACAAGACTGTACTATATATATATACTAGAATAAATATATAAGAAGAAAAAAAAAAAAGGGCCTCTTACTTTAAACGGTTATCGAATAGCAGGTGAACAGTGAACAAGATGTGGGGGGTTAAAGTGGAAATGGTAATGACTAAGCTGCCCTGGGGAATGTATGAAAAAAAATCTGCACAGATGAGAGTGATGATGGTGCAAAAAGATATTTTCGTGATGCCTGTAAGTGGCATCAACTCCGTGCTACATTCAAAATGACAGGCATCGTTTGTTTGTTTTCTATATCGAAGTAAATTAACTTAATTAGGTTGATCGTCCGATGCCGTAATTGCACCAAGGAAATCTGTTCATGCAAAACAGCCGGAAAAAAAGCAAAGTGGGTCGCGTTGATCTCATTGTGAATCATTTGAGAATAAAAAAAATGAAAAAGGCTCTCGATGCGCATTTGTCTCCGCTCACGTTGGCCCGTGGACTCCATCCGAGACGCCGTGTTGACCGTGTCTCCAAATAAACAATATCTGGGCATCTTTATTCCCACAACACCTGCCGCACAGAGACCTGAATACACACACACACACACACAGTTAACAGACTAAAAGCTTTGGGGCAATTTTAGGATCAATAAAGTTGTCCATTGACCTGAATGGCTGTAAGGACAGGTGAATTCATCAGATCATACTTTACATCTCCATATATCAACTATTCTGCAATTCATATTAAAGAACAAGATGGTAACCACTGCTATTTCACTGCTATTTCAGCTTGGCTGACATGTAACGCCTCATGTCGTACCGGAGTGCACGCCAATGCGTATCCACACGGGGATGCCGGGCAGATGTCTGAGCTGGAAAGTGCCCACGAACGACAAAATGTCCAAAGCCATGCGACAGATATCCACGGCGTGCCTGTTCCCGTTTCGATTGGGCAGCCCGGAGGCCACCATGTAAGCGTCGCCTATTGTCTCCACCTTAAAGAAAACGGAAAAACAAAAATGGCGAGCGCTGCCTGGCATGCCACCTGCTCTACCGACCCGCCCGGCTCCGTACCTTGTAAACATCGTGGTGATCGAGGATGCTGTCGAAGCCTTTGTAGATGTCATTCAGCATGTCTACGACCTCCATGGGTGTGCTGTACTGGCACAGCGTGGTGAAGCCAACAATGTCGCTGAAGTATATGGTCACCTCATCGTACAGCTCGGGCTCCACCACACCCGTCTCCTTCAGGCTTCTCACCACCGGGCTGCGCGAACAGGCCGACAAAAGAGGATGAGCTGCCTCTGCCCAGTTTTGTTTGTTTGTGTTCGCAAAAGCGGTGACGCACCGAGGGAGCAGCATGAAGTTAAGGCAGTCTGCACGGTCCCTCTCCGCTTTGTAGAGGGCCGTTCTCTCCTCCACCAGGTGCTCCAGGTTCCTCGAGTACATCTGTAGCCGTCTGATCATGTTGTCCATGTAGCTCTCGTTGTCTTGGTTATGAATGTTGCTGCAAGATGAGAGAAGTATCTCCATATATTACATACCTCTGTTTAAAAAAAAGGCAAGGATATCAATTACCTGATGATTTTTCCCAGGAGGGTTTCCACCTTTTTAAAGTCAGGCCTCTTTTCTGGATCCTCTTCCCAACAACTTTTTATTAAGGTATACACCTAAAAAGACAGAGGACAGTGACTTCACGCAGGCATCATCACCCTCTCATACCTATTTTATCAGATTAAATTTAAGATCCGTCTGCATCGGCCGGGGCCAGTCACATTTAGCAGGAATATAATTCAGGTGTAAAACATGTCAGTTTATTTCTGTGCAAAACGGTTCGGTTGTTGTATGAGCGAACTAACAATTAGAGGGATATTTATCCACCAGAGTGGGACGATTCATTCTCTCTCATTGCTGGGAGATAGAATTTTGAAAATGACTTCTATCATTGAAATAACTTGGGATTATAGTAAGAGGGGCTACATGTTGAAATACTTCAGCTACAATGTGAATATGATCTAGCCATTCATTCACTCTTTATCTCTCACAAGCCGATCATCCTGCGGTCTTGGCGGCGGGGGTTGCCGTTGGTCGATCACAGGGCCAGTTATCATAGAGAGAGGTGCAACCGTTCACTCTCTCTGTCATATGTCTTATAGAGACATTCAACCATCGGGTCAATCATTCACACGTCATATCGTCGCCTCAAAAGTGTCAAAAGAGTCATTTTTTATGTTTTTCAGAAAACACAACAAACTCAGCAAACTGAACAAAACTATGTTGTATAGCATTGTTGATTTTAGCAAAAAAAAAAAAAAAAAGGTAAAAAAATGACTTTGGCAATTGTTTTAATAAAGTGACGATATAGAGGCATTCAAAAATTCACTATCATTCACAGTTTTGGGTCTCAAATGAACGTCCTCCGTGTTTTTTGGGACCTTGGGAAAACCCAAGTAGACACGGAGAGAACGTGAAGGCTCCACATAGAGAGGCCCCCTGTCGGAGTCCAACCGGGGACCGTCTTGCACCGACATGGCGCCCCCATAAATATAATGCCAAACTGTCATTTCAAACAGGACCTTGTGCATGTCAAGCGAATGGCACCGAGAGGTATTAAGCATTCAAGTCTGTCAGAAAAGATTCAGCAGGGCTTTAGATGGAACTGTGACCACCGAAATACAAGCCCTGTTACCTCACGCTCCATCTGGCTAAGCTAAGTGGCTTGATTTTAGTTAAAATGTCAAGATTTAAAAAAAAAATTAAAAAAAAATGAAATAGTCATCACACAAATAGGAGTTACTCACCTCGAATTCCTTCTCCGACGCTGTTTCAAAGTTCAGGTCTGGTCTGAAGTAGGACGTGATGACCTTCGACAGCTTTTCTATTTTCGGGGACAAAGACGTTGGCTGTTAGATCACACCGAATCACCCAAGGTGCATGTGAGCGCTGTGCTCAGTGTACACTTAAAATTAGCAAAAGACTAAAATAAAAATGATTTTCAGAGCCGCACAATGTAAGCATAATTCGGAGAAGGCTTCTGTACAGTGAATGATATCTGCATTAAAACCCACATGTAGTGATGTTAAATATTGTGTTTGAAATTCAATTTTGGTCCGAAATCCCTAAAATAGTAAAGCTCAAAATAAGTTATGAATAGATTCGCAAGAACAGATCGGTTCGATTAGAAAGACTGTAAGTTGAAGCAGGGACCTGCTCGGTCAGAGCAGCGCTCGCTGAAGAAAGTGCACTTCCTGAGGACGATCTCATGAGCGATGATGGCAAAGCTGTAGATGTCTCCTTTCTGAGACGTTCCCTGCTTCTTCAGATGCTCTGGTGCCGTCCACAAGTCTAAAGAGAGGGAGGGTAGGGAGGGAGGGAGTCAAGGAAACACCAACCGGAGGGACTCGGTTCTCGACACGCAGAACTCGGCTTCACCTTTGCCTTGGCTGAGGTACGTGTTGCAGCCAAAGTCGGTGATTTTGACCACCATGCGGTTGTCCATTACACAGTTGGTGGACTTGAGGCGTCCGTGCACCTGGATCTCACTGGCATGGAGGTAGGACATGCCCTGCGCAGACAATTTACAGGAACATCTGAGGGAGATGTTTTCTGTCCTCGCAGCCAGGAGGCGCTGCGACGTCAGCTCTTTTGCATTGTACAAAAAAACCAAACAAACAAAAAAAAAAACTATTTCTTCTTCTGGAGGTATTGGAGCATCTTCATGCAGAAAGTCAACATGTCAATCAAACGAGGCCAAAAAAATGCTTGACTTGTTATTTAAAAAAGGGTTATGAGAAACATTTTTGTGTTTTTATTCATATTATTATTTTCTTATCAAAATGCAGCCTCAGGGCGGCACAGGCCAGTGTCTCCCAAAAAAGGTCCAAAGCCCGGATAAATGCAGAGGGTTGCGTCAGGAAGGGCATCCGGCGTAAAACTTTTGCCCAAACCAAATTTGCAAATCGAACCTCATAATTTCACACCGGATTGGTCGAGGCACGGGTTTTAAAGCGACCGCCATTGGTGTCGATAAACTACAGGGCACCAGTGGAAATTAGGCGACTGTGGGTTGAAGAAGGAGAGGAGGAAGGCAGTAGAGAGAGAAGAGGAAAGGCAAGAGTCTGGGACTGAGGAAGGGACTTTGAATATTGGGACGATGACAGGAAAAGGTAGAGAGTTGGTCGACATGATGCAGAGAAGGAAGGTGGATATACTGTGTGTCCAGGAGACCAGATGGAAAGGTAGTAAGGCTAGAAGCTTGGGAGCAGGATTTATGTTGAACTATCATGGTACTGACAGGAAGAGAAATGGAATAGGAATTATCTTGAGGGAGGAGTTTTTTAGGAATGTTCTGGAGGTGAAAGGAATGTCCGATGGACTTATGAGTCTGAAACTGGAGATTGATGGTGGAGATGCTCAAGGTTGTTAGTGGCTATGCCCCACAGTTCGGATGTGAGTTAGAAGTTTTGGAATTAATTAGATGAAGTGATGCAGAATATACCCAGAGATGAGAGAGTGATTATTGGTGCAGACTTCAATGGACATGTTGGTGCAGGTAATAGAGGTGATGAAGAAGTGATGGGCAGGGTTTGATATCCATGATAGGAACACAGAGGGACAAATGGTGGTAGACTTTTCAAAAAGGTTGGAAATGGCAGTAGTGAATACTTTTTTCCAGAAAAGACAGGAACATGAGGTAACTTATAAGAGCGGAGGTAGGAGCTCGATTTTGTATAGACGGGGTAATCTGAAAAAGATCAGTGACTGCACAGTATTGGTAGGTGAGAGTGTAGCTAGACAGCATAGGATGGTGGGTTGCAGGATGACTCTGCTGACAAGGAAGATCAAGAGGACAAAGGCAGAGCAGAGGAAAAAGTGGTGGCAGCTGAAAAGGGAGGAGTTGAGAAAGGCTCTGGGTGGTCAGGGAGAGCTTCCCGATGACTGGACAACTACAGCTAATGTGATCAGGGAGACAGGTAGGAGAGTTCTTGGTGTGTCGTCCGGAAGGAAAGTAGATAAGGAGACTTGGTGGTGGAATGAGGAAGTGCAGGAATGTATACAGAGAAAGCAGTTAGCAATGAAGACACTGAGGGGACTGAAGAGAACAGACAGGAGTACAGGGAGATGGAGCGTAAGGTAAAGATAGAGGTAGCAAAGGCAAAACAAAGGGTGTACGATGACTTGTATGCTCAGTTGGACAGTAAGGAAGGAGAAAATTATTTATACGGGTTGCCAAAACAGAGAGATAAAGATGGGAAGGATGTACAGCAGGTCCAGGTGAATAAGGATAGAGAGGGAAATGTATTGAAAGATGCTAGAAGAGTGATGGGAAGATGGAAAGAGTACTTTGAAGAGCTGAAGAATGAGGAAAATGAAAGAGAGAGAAGGGTAGAAGAGGTGACTTCTGTAGACCACAAAGTAGAAGACATTAGTTAAACTGAAGTGAGGAAGGTATTCAAGAGGATGAAGTGTAGAAAGGCAGTTGGTCCTGAAGATTTTCCTGTAGAGGTATGGAAGTGTCTGGGAGAGGCAGCTGTAGAGTTTCCTCCTAGATTATTCAACAGGATCATGGAGAGAGAGAAGATGCCTGAGGAATGGACAAGAAGTGTGATGGTGCCCATTTTCAAGAATAAGGGGGATGTGCAGAATTGCGGTAACTTTTGAGGGAGTTGATGAGCCATACAGTTATGGGAAAGAGTAGTGGAAACTAGACTGCAACTCAAAGTCAGCATTTGTGTGCACCAGTATTTGCTTTGAAAGTGCGAACAGAGAAGTAGAGAGAAGGTCAGAGGGAGCTGCATTGCACTTTTGTAGACCTAGAAAAAGCATACGACAGGCAGCCGAGAGAGAAACTCTGGTATTGTATGAGGAAGTCTGGAGTGGCAAAGAAGTATGTTAGACTGGTGCAGGACATGTATGCTGGCTATGAGAGTGGTGAGATGTGCTTTAGGTGTAACAGAGAAGTTCAACGTGGAGGTGGGACTTCTTCAGGGATCAGCTTTGAGCCCCTTCTTGTTTGCAGTGGTGATTGACTTGCTGACAGATGAGGTTAGACAGGAATCTCCATGGACCATAACGTTTACAGATGACATTGTGATTTGTAGTGAGAGTAAGGAACTGGTTGAGGAAAATCTTGACGTGGAGGTTTGCTCTGGAAAGGAGAGGAATGAAAGTTAGTTGCAGCAAGACAGAATATATGTGTGTGAATGAGAGGAACCCGGATGGAACGGTGAGGGAGTGGAGATCAAGAAGTTGGAGGATTTCAAGTACTTAGGGTCAACAGTCCAGAGCAACGGAGAGTGTGGAAAACAGGTAAAGAAATGGGTTCAAGCAGGTTGGAATGGGTGGAGAAAAGTGTCAGGGGTTCTGTGTGATAGAAGGATATCAGCCAGAATTAAAGGAAAGGACGAGGAATGATAGGATCAGGAATGAGTCCATCAGAGGGACAGCACGTAAGATGTTTTGGAGAGAAGATCAGAGAAGCTAGACTGAGATGGTTGGGTCATGTACAGAGGAGGGATTGTGAATAAATTGGTAGACGGCTGCTGCAATTGGAGCTGCCAGGCAGGAGGTCGAGAGGAAGAGTAAGAGAAGATTTATGGACGTAGTGAGAGAGGATATGAAGGTAGCTGGCATGACAGAGGAGGATACAAAGAATAGGGTTAGACGGAGAAGGTTGATTCGCTGTGGCGACCCCTGAGGGGAAAAGCCGAAAGGAAAAGAAAAGAAAGAATTTTCTCATCAAATACGTTAAGATAATGTGAAAAATACTTATTTACACACTACAATGTGGCCTTGTTTAGAGTCAGTTCCATGATAATGCGGTTTGTTCTTCATCCTCACTGACACGTTTCAGCCAAAAACCTTCCTTTAGTCCAAATTCAGTCAAGGCTGCTTCCAAAAACACGAAGATGTTTGAAACAATAATCCAACTTTAAACACTCCAGAACACCGGACATGGTGTCGGGCAGGAGTAGAGTACATCTGGATGATTTGTGAGTCTGCTGGCTGTGCAAGATAAAAGTTCCTTCTGGAATAATACCCTTGAACCCTCGAAATAATAGTCCACAAGATCATTGCTGATTTTATCATGGCTGAATATGTAAATGTGAATGTCTTTCTAGCTATAAAGACATTCCAACGGCAAACTCAAACCAGTAAATGTTGGATTAATGCACAGGTTGGTTTTGAATAAGGCTCAAGAAAAAGCATCGATGAAAATTACATGAAATGCCCTTTCAGCCCATTTTTTTCCCGTGCATAATCAACACTACGCTCCCACATAAATACACAGACAACAATAAAAACGTAACTACGACTCACAAAGATTTTTTAAAAGGCACAGAAACACTCTGCAGGTTAAAGTGCACATATAGAGAAAAGCTTAAAAAAAAGGTTGTTTTTTTTATGCAAACCTAGACAATTCTCTCCTTTGTTTATGTGACATCGAGTACATCTTTGAGGCATGCATGGTTTAATACTATTTTACAAGTGGTTCTTCGCTATGCTGGATATTTGCTATTTTTTCCCTCACTCCTAATGGAACGTCATGGACGCACGTTTGAGGGGAATCCATGCCTTGTTCACCTGCAGCGCTATCTCACCTTGGCAATGTCATACATGACGGAGATCTTGTACTCCCAGTCCATGAACGTCTCCTCGGGATACGAAACCGTGTCATTCAGCACGTACTGGAACGTTCAGAAAAGGCGGTGTCTTTGTCATCCTTGCTTGTGTGCTGGTAACTCTTTTGGCGCAGCACTTCCTCAAATGTATCTTTAATTTTTTATTGGATTAATTCAACCGTACATGCTGTACGTACCCTAAGCGACCCCCGCTCGCCGTACTCAAACACTCCGAACACACCTTGATCGAACTTCACGGTCCCATAAAACTTGGTGAGGTTATAGTAGTCAATTTGTCTGAGCTGTCGAGAAAAAAAAAAAGAAATAGCAGCTCTTTGTGGAACAAGAAAAATATTAAAGATTAAATATTCGACATGTATATTTCTATTGCGTAATTTATGGTGTAATACAAAGAATGGCATTCTAATCGATATTTATTTATACAGCAGCAAAAAATGGCTGTTCTCATGTTGATTGGGGACATTTTAAATGGATAGCTGGGTCAATGACTTTCTCAAATAGATTATAACCCAACAGCTTTTCGCTGACCAATTCTTCAAGCTTTTGTATTAAACTGCATTTATTGTTGTTTTTGCCATTAGACAATAATCCATTTGAGAATATATGTGTACGTGTGTTTGTGTGCATGTGTGTGTGTGCGTGTGAGAGTGTGTGCGTGCGCGCCGGCTGGCGCATGTTTCTCACTGCATTCAGTTCTATTTTCTGCGTCTCGTTGAAGTTGCCGTCTGAGTGCTTGAGCTCTTTCAGAATCACGATCTGGAAATAAAGCAGCAACACATCTGAAGTGGCACGGATTCTGAATTAAAAGATATATATGTAAAAAAAAATCCAATGATCCATCTGGTATGAAAGTCTGTGGTTTTGGAAGGACGTCCCCGTCCTACCTTCTTATCGTAGAGTGCACGACGGATCTTGAAATCCACTTTCTTCCTCTCATTTTCAATCTAAAAGATGCAGAGGGAAACATGCAACAGATTTAACAAGAAGATTATTTTCTCAGTGAGTTTTTTTTTTAACCTTCTTCAAGGATAATTCAAACACTGTCAAGGTATCAGGTGAGAGGACTGGTTAGAGCAGTTGAACGTGTCTTAGTAGCAGTTCACAGTTGATCTCGGATCAGTGATTGAAGAACAGCCTTCTCTTTCAATGTGGACTAAAATATCCATGACTGACCTTTAGAGAGACAACATTCAGTGCGTTGTCCTCCAGCAGTGTGATTAGATCGGAGTTGATGTGTGACCAGCGCTTCCTGAGCCGCCGGTCTCTCCTGTTCTGTCTGAGACCGACAAAAAGAAATAGATATTAGGGGAAGAAAAGCCAAACTTGACCATCTACTGATTTATACAATTTCCACATGAACACGATCACAATTTGGCCCAATTTGACAAAAGTCACGGTCTGGTATCTGACTGAATTCCATGCACGTATGTTGAATTTCAGACGTGTCTAAAAATGTTAATATCCATTGGGAATACAAAAAGCTAAAATACAAAAGTAATCTCAAGAGGTTCATACTCTGTTTCTGCTGTTTTCACATAAATTGTGAATGAGAGAAAAGCTCTCCCTCCACAACTTTAGTCCCCGAGTGTCTGAGTCAAGCTTTACATTGCTATTCAAATGTCTGAGAGACGTTTCCATTGCATGAAGATGATACTCACCTGTAGAAAATGAAGGCGATGGTGGCGACTACGACCACCATCACGGCCAAAACAATGACAATGATGTTGTAGGGTGCAATTTCTGTTAAAATGGAAGCAAAAAACATTGTTACCTTAATATCAATGTCGAATGTATCCCTTTAAAAACTATGGATGTTGGTATGATTACCCCAAAGGCCACACACACAACTAACTGGAGTGTGTGTCCTGCAGCAGATTTCCTCTTAGACCGGACCACAGCTGGTTTGTGTTGCCGTGGCAACATACGCTTTAATCAGAAACCTGTTAAATGTGGCTTGCAGAACTGATTGGCAGCTTTCGCTGTTAGCATCTCCAGAATCAAATCGAAGCAAATAATCAAGATTAAATTAAACATGACTTCAATTCCCAAGAATTAACAAACAAGTTCTATTTTTCCGCAAATGATTTCAGGATCTGCGGGGACATCCAAAAAGCTTTTCGAGTAATATGGCCACAAAGGACTATCATGCAAAACACTAGTAATGGGCAAAAACTCAAATAATATTCAGAGATTGTTTTACTACATCTAAAGGAAGCCTTTATGTTTATTTAATGGAGCTAGTTTTTAAAAACTGGTATTTAAATGTGGACCATCACTGGTACTTAGTCCTCAGTGTGATCACAGCAGGATGTGAACGTGAGTGCGCGCGCGTGTGTGTGTGTGTGTGTGTGTGTGTGTGTGTGTGTGTGTGTGTGTGTGTACGCCCTTGGATACCTTTGTCTGGTCTGTCATTAGGAAGTTGACTCCCCCAAAGGAAAGAGGGCTTGGTCTCAGCCACGTAGGTTTGGTTGTGCTCGGTGTCAAATTTGAATAAAACTTTGTACTGAGCGGAAAATAATACATTTCAGTATTTAAGTTTTTAAGTTTCAGTATTCAAAGAAGAATGAATCATGATTTAACGATGAATTCATTATTTAATGAATCATCTTTATTATAATCACAGGTATAAAAAATACCTCGTCATTATTAGTGGTGTAAATGATAGATAGAGTCACATCTCTGTCTCCAAATCTGTCCAGACGGTAGTTTCCAGCGATTCCTAGGTCGAAGAAACAAAGCCCTGTCAAAACGTGCTGCTGCAGTCCGGATTTCATTCTTAACAATATCACTGCCAGTTATCTACGGATTCACGCATGCTGCTGAAAGCTGCCCGCAGGCGACGGCACCCTCATCTAAACTCTGGCTTCATCGCGTTAAACGAAAACCAGGAATACGTGATCGCAGCTGACAGCCAGCATCTGTTCGACTTCACACACCGTCACCCCTCGGCGACTGCAAGCAGGGGAGCCAAGAGTTCCAAATCTCCACTTTAACGGCATTACACATCATGTTCTATTATCAGGTGGTGTAATTTAGACCCAGGACTTTACAGGGAAGATTTGTGACCATTATTTATTAATTTTAACAAGGGAAAATTTAATGATGAAGATGAGTTCGGCGAAGTCCTCCTCAAAAAATGTCTCGTTCTTGCCGTGTCTTCGGGCTGCTTGGCCACAACGAATCATCTGCCTCCATCTAACCTGCTCCTCTCAGAGTAACCAACTCCATGTCTTCTCTCACACGAGTTCAGTTTTCCTTGTCATTCTACAATAACACAGTCGGCGAAATCTGAACAGGGTTGTTGACACCAAACACATTGTAAAACCTTCTTATGTGAATTTGAACATAGTAGATACTGACCACGTCCCTCAGAGACTCCAGCGTAGTCACAATAACTTGTATATTTGAGAGTACTTTGTGAGTTTCCAAGTAATTATGGTATTTCCCTGGCACCGTGCAACAAGGACGAAGTATGTGTTCAGGTGCACCTCCGTACCCGCCTTCCACATTTCTTACCGTTAAAAGAGGTGTTCCTGAGGAAATTGACACTGAGGTGCGGCATTTGGTCAATCTCTGCCTGAGGGTTGCTGATGATTTCTTTCATCACTTTACTGATGAGCAGCACTGAATCGTGGTATGCAGCCATGTAGTCATTCATCTGCAGAGACGCACACTGATCTCAGACCAGAGCCTGTCACATGTAATTAGTTCTCTATCCCAAAGAGTTACGGCTGCTCTTCAGTGTAATGCATTTGAATGACATGTTTGGCTGGATTTGCAGTGACATTAATAGCTTCCTGACAGTTTCTTGCTAATCTTGGCAACTCTGACCCTTTTCTTTTCCTTTGGCGCCATCATGAGGTTCACAAAAAACAGCGAAAAAGGTCCAAAAAACACAACTTGTCACAGACAGTTAATAGTAAGATGGTTGTTGTGTGTGTGGGAGGAAGTATATGACAAGAGGGCACCTTACACTTTCTCACTGGGTCAGGTTAGTCAAAAACTTTAATATGACATTAAGTTAGTAAATTCATTTAGAAACATGCATTAAATTCTCAGAAACCTGAAATGTGGCTCTGAGTTACAAATGAATTGTTGGGAAATAATTATTGAGGGAAAAACTAAACTGTTTTTTTATGTTCTTTTTACAGTGATTGCAGTGATGCAGTGATTAATATGCAAGAAATACTCGTGTGGGATTTTTTTGTCTGTTTTCTTCTGCATGCCACAAACTAACCAAAACTTTCCCAAAATGTATTAGCATCCTCATAAACAATAAAAATCACACTGCTGTGTGAAATGTGCTCACCGTGTCATTGCTTTTCGGGCCTTTGATGGTGTAATTCCTGGTGTCGGGCATCGTCACGACCAGCACGTTTCTCATGAAGGGCATGGACGATGAGTTAACGTAGTATATATCACTGTGGGAAGACAGCGGAACACACACTCTTGAAAATGTGATTTTAAGTAAAGGAGGAGACACTCGCCGGTTGTGCGGAAGGCTGATGTTTTCTGTAAAAGTATCTCATTGTTTTAGAATTTATCATCCCTTTCATCTGCTGAACATGGAGAGCAAACGTGAAGACATACAAGTATTCAATGCCTACGAAGAGAGGGTGAGATTACTGACTTGTAAAGGTCAAGGAGCACAAAGAGGATATCACTTCCGTCTGCCTCGATGGAGCCGTTTTTTGCCTCTGCAACATCCATCGGCGAACCACACATGATGAATACTACAGGATATTGAATACATCAGGTTCCACTCAAAGCACACATATCATTTCTCTGCTTCACCCTTTTTAATAAAATCACATATGGATGGAGAGTTGGAATATTTGTTTGCCATCAGAACAGCAGAATAAACGTAAACCGGCACGAAAAAGTTTCACCTCAGCCGTGTGCTAAAACGGGTTGTTACAACTAAAGTTGTGAATTAAACCTGAATTCTTTTTATCATTGACACCAAAAAATAAAATCAGGTTGTATCCTCCAATCACCACAATAAATGAATAAATCATTTCCAAAAAAATGAAGTAAAAACTGAGTATTTAGTGGCTGTGGAACACGGACCAGCCCAAGTTGAGGTGCTTCGTGGGCTGCATTATTTCTTTTATCATCACGTGCAATGTTAATCTCAGGGCTACCATGGGCTTTGTTAAGTTCACTATCATGTGCAATATATTTGTATATTATGTCATGTAAATGCCATTACTTTGCTTTACTTTGTATTTCGGTGATCTAACTTCTAGTGGTATTCTATTAATATCTTTTATTTGCAAACTACTCTTGAGACACTTATTCCATACTTCAGTTATTTGACGATTCATTGTTGTTATCTGTACATTGTTATTGTTATTTTGGAACTATCTGGCACAATAATTTCCTTCAGGATTAATAACGTTTTATTTTATCCTCTCTTATCTTAACGTGTCCCATTCACTTTGATAGAGAGTCAGTGTGAGGCAGAATGGGGCGCCTCCTTGGCTCATTCTATTTTTTTGAATCCAGTATGGCTCTTTTTGGCTCCAAAAAAAAGCCGACAAGCCAAACTTTTCCCATTGTTGGTCCACAAACCACTGGATGATTCCATTCATGTACTAAATCTTTCTCGCAGTCTTTGGCTGCAATCCATTTATCAAAAACAACTGACTTTAGATTATTCTTCAGAATCAAAAGCTTGGGACTTACTACTTTGTCTGGGATCGTTTGGCAACTCTTTCAACTTAGTTGAACAAGTTGTGTTCTTAGTTTAAACCAAACAAGGATGAACGATGGGAGAAAATATTACATAATCCTGGTTGAAGATGCAATTCTAAAAATATCATGTTGCAAACTAAACATTGTTCTTCTTTATTGTTTCCCTTCACTGAGTCACCATCTGTGAGCGTTCAGTAAAACTGATATTAAAAGAAATCCGAACAAAGGGCCCCGGCTGATTTTATCACAGCGAAGAAGTGAAATCAGCCGAAGGCAGAAGAGTTTATTGCAGCAGCACAAAGGGCTCCGTCCTCCCTAAAACGCCACACAAAGGATAAGACCCCTTCCCTCCCTCCTTCCCTCCCCTTTTGAAACAGATCAGTCATTTGTGTAAAGTCGGGGGTGGGGGTGGGGGGCAGAGCTGTCGATGAAGGCTGTTTTATGAAATTCACACTGGAAAACAAGACACTTACCATTGCTTGTCCTGTTTTTGCGTGATGTAAGTACTTTTTTCAGATCTTCTGGTTTACGCAAGATTGCTCTCTTGATATTGGACCCAAACTTGCTTCTGTCTGCATCCAGTGCGTTTATATACCTGTTGGGGAAAATCACGAAACTAAATGGATTAAAAAAAAACACACACACACATTGTAAACAACCACAAGAGCACAAGCACAAAAAAATAGTCAGCAATTTCTTTGATTTATACAATGCAAACTACAGGAAGCTGGTCTTGCTCAGTCAATATTTACATGATCTGCAGTATTAAATCTGCTTTGATGAGCAGCTTCTTTGAAACTGAAGCCAACTGAATTGGCATTCACATGAGCTCCTCAAATGTAAACACTGCATAGAATTTGATGAATACCAGCTAGTTTTTCATCTACTTTAAGCAATCACTGTAACTTTGGTGATCACAGCACTGGACCAAAGCCATTCGATTTGGATTTTCGATGCAAACCTTCATGAGTATCAAACGCAGCATTTCATCGCTATACTTATTTCCTCTAAATTTGCTTCAGCTTGAAAACACAGCTGCTGGAATCACTTTGAGCAAAGTGGTGTGACAGTTTCGCCCTGGTCCTCAGAATCCGGAGCCCAAGGCAGAAGATACTGCGCGGTAGCTCTCTATCTAACTCACCAAAAGCAGTCCTCTGTGTGGCTCTGTTTCTTATAAACGTACGCTGTCTCCCAAACCGGCTTGATCACATTCAGATCTTTCCAGAAGTGGATGAGCAAGTCCGTGATCTTGCGGGCCGGCGGCAGGAGGCGCTGCAGGTTGAGATTGTAGTCGCAGGAGAGGCCGAAGCTCCCTGCTGAGATGATCGGTGTGCTGAGCTTCAGCCCTTTCTCCACACTGGCAGGTAGAGAAAAAGGGGGTAAGAACGGAATATATAGAAGAATGGATTTCCTTTGCACTGCTGTGGACGTGAACTCAGCAAATCCATCACTTACTCGACAATTTGGAAAGTAGCTAACGTGCAGGTTGGTCCCAGTACAGCGCATCCCAGGTGGCCTGAATTCTGCATAGAAACCAGCGTGTGAGGATATGTCTGTATTTTAGCTGTAAATATTGTTTGAAACATTAGTCAATGGTGTATTCTGTCTCATTGGGACGCAACTCAATGAAAAAAACAGGGTGCAAGGTAAGAGTGGGATAAAGTGACGTCTCCTTAAAAAACAACCTCAGTAGAATCCCTTGTGAAAAGAAATGCTAAGTTAGTAAGGCTAAGAATAGCCATATTTCAGAGCTCCTGCTTATTTCACTAATTTCTAAGGAATTAGTCTACTCGTCATTTAGTCAATTGATGGCAAAAAGATAAAAATCCTATGTTCAGGTTGTCCAGGGAATTTAGGAAGCAGACCAGCCGACCCAGATGACCTGGTCCACAGCGATACTGTATATCCCAGCTCTCCTAAGAAGCTCCTGCAGCCCTTCCCAAAAAAAGACCCCTGAAAGGCCTCCTGCTTCCCCCTCGTTCTCCTGACTCACAGCACATTATCAACTGCACTGTTTAGATTTTAAAGGTACCAGGTGAGCATGCATGTCTGCTCTTATGCCAGTAAAAGTTATATCATGGCAAGGGCTGGTTTCAAATTCCGAGGTATCGGGCAATTTTTACATTCCAGATATTCTGTATCCTATTTTGATTCGGTTGTATTTTAATCATAATTTGTTAGAGAAAAAAATAGGTTTGTTGAGGTTACTCACCACCAGATTTTTCAGCTCAGCCACTCCCTCACATAAACTGCTCGGGCAGCCTCTATGACGATAATAGGTTGTGTTCAAACCTCCAAAGTTGGCCGTGATATTGAAAATTGAATCTGAAGTTGGATCGTAGGGAAAGGAAAACACATTATTTTTAATTTCCTTGAGACAATGGCCTCTCACATGACCATTAACGCAGTAATTAAATTGGCTTTTGACTAAAATTTTGGTAAGAAAAATAATTAAATCAAGCATATGTAGTCAATACCTGTCTGAACAGTCTTGTCCTATTCACATATTAACATTAAATAAACACACGTTACATCAAAAACAGTGACCCACAAGTAATTTGATAAGTTCATCAGTCCAAAATAAGGATTGGAGGTAATCAGAGATCAGAGAGCAGATCAGAGGTAACTTGAATTTAATTTATCTTAAACAGGCATTTAATGGTCTTTGTGACATGAATTCAAAGAGGGATTCTAACTTCGGTATGATCTAGAAAATAATTCAAATTACAAAATGACAGCTAAGGTTTGTCATGTTTACAGATTGTGATCTTGGAAAAAATATTGAACAACATTAATCGTTTGGACAGAAAGTTGTCTGACCTTGGCTTTGACAGATTGAGAAACATTTCAAGTGCATACGATTGAATTTATGTCTCATTCCTGTGTTTACCATTTCCATTATTAATGGAATCGGTCTCTATGGCCTTCAGTATTTGTCCTTTCACAAATCTGAGGCTCCAAGGAGAGGCTTCATCATCCAGGAGAATCACGTTGACTGTAACCCCTCGCATACAAGGTTTGATGCTGCGACAGGAAGCTGTAGGGATCCCCAAGAAGAAGAACAACCACCAGCAACCCCCTCCCATTTTTAGCTTGCAGACTACCAGCCTTTGGACCTCTGGATCAATAGTAAGAATACATAGCTGGATGGCGGCTTATTTGTCGGTAGCCCAGTTTGTTTCTTTCTTTTCCACGTCCAATGTGTCGAGGATATACCACAAACTCCAGGAATCCAAGAGATTTTGTATAATCCACAAGAACGATATCAAATCTGTGTCGTCTGCCTCTGCTCTGAATACTTGAGTTGTCAGGTTAACTTCCTCTCTCCCTCACCTGCTCTTTCCCATCATGCTGTTAATGTACAACCTTTTAAGACATGGAGGCCATATAACCTGCCTGTGGCTCTCGACCCTGGACAACAGGCTCAAAACACAGGCAAAGCGCACAAAAAGGCAGAAGGCGGCAGGACACTGGCTGGGAGCTTGTGGCAAAAAAGATCTCACTATGTCAAGAGATGAACATTTTACAATAAGTTTGTTTAAGAATTTAATTTGAATGGAAAGGTCATGAGTAATGTTGTGACTGTCAGGGCACTTTTGACCTTGAGTGGCGGGTTGACAGTGAGGCCCTGCTCACATGAGGGATCTCACCTGGAACCAGTCCTTTGGTTTGCTGTGTTTTTTCTAGGGAGAAGAGGTTCAAGGTGAAACCACTCACGTGCCCTCGGCGACCACACATACTGAGCCTCCCAGCCCATATGCCCAGGATTCTGATAATACATATTGTTGAAGGTGCCTGACTTGAAACTTAAGGACACTGTAGAGACATATGCAAAAAAATAACAGATTTGAAAGAAAAAAAAAACATGTATATTTATAATAAAACACATTTTTAAAGGTTTTAAAATCCTACCACTGAATAAAAATGGCAGTTTCCTCTCATGGGCAATTGATCACAACAAATCGGACAGGGCATCACTGATCTTACCCAGTCTACTAAAAAAAAAAAATAATAAATTTAAAAAAAATGACATTCCTTAATTGTCACTTATTATTGATAAATTCTTTCACATTTTAAACAATGTTTCAGGTTTTTATTGTCATTCTCATTAAAGTCTGGCAAAAAAAAATGCTTTTTTTGGTTTTTATTGCTATTGCTCTAGTTATCAGATAAGGTTTGATGCAACATCACACACTGATTTGAATATAAAATATAAAATCTATTTTACAAATACATAGGTGTAAGACTTCTACAAGTCTACTTGTTGGTGCCTCCAAGGTTTCCTGATGTCCCTAGATCCTCACTCACTGTGTGTGTGTTCGTTTGCTGACAGCAAAAAAACATAATTCAAAAGACAAAAGGAAAGCAGGGACAGAAGAGAGAAGAGCAAAGGTTGTTCAGATCATAAAAGTGAATGGAGATAAAACCCCACAGTCTGTGATTCACCTCTTTGTTCTCATAATCTTTCTTACACTTCTACACAGAAGACAATGCCACCAGTTTACTGGGGCAAAACATTCTCGGGCTGATTATTTTCAAGTGTGCTCACTTCATTCAACACCATTAAATCATTTCATGATCAAGTCTATCTGATTGGATTTTACAACCCAGTTTCCTACTACTGGAACACACACAGACACGCTCAGTCACATCCATATCATTTTACAGCAGTAAGTCATTACCAGCTGATTGGGCCAATTTGGGTCGATGACCACACGGGAAAAATTCCACCTCCAAGTCTCTGTCTGTCCTACATGCTGTCAAATAAGGGATTCAATTTCCCATGTTTCTTCTCTGTGGAAAAAAAAAATCATTCAACACACTGACTAGGAGAACACCGATGTGCAGTAAAACTTAGAAATATGTCGCTATGCCGACAGCTTTGATATGCGGGATTGATTAATGGGGCTGTAAACAGAGCAAAGTCTAATTTCTTTCTCATGACATAGCTACCTTTACCTACTTTTTATTAGTTTTGTTTATCAGCATTAGTGTTATTGATTTCACCTGGCAAGGGCAGGTATGTGGGAGCAGACAGGCACAGCCATTTGTGTGGGATTCATGTTACAATGTCCATCTGGGAGGAGGCCAAGAGGAAGACCCAGGACACACTGGAGAGACTATGTCTCTCGGCTGGAGTGGGAGCACCTTGGAGTCCCCCCAGAAGAGCTGGACCATGTGGCTGGGTAGAGGGAAGTCTGAGCCTCCCTGCTCCGGCTGCTGCCCCCGCGATCTGACTTCGGATAAGCGGAAGATGGATGGATGGATGGATAATGTTACAATTGTCAATGCATATTATTGCAAAAATGTATTGTGAAATTGTGAATAATTCCTCTTTGTCACAGTGTAGAAAATATAGGCGATCAGACAGGAGAGATTAAAAAAAACATTTAAATCGGTTCAAATGTCATGAATTCAACTTTTAATGGCAATTGTGCCGGATATTAACACAACACTTACACCTAGTGGACAAAGTGACAAAGGTAAAACAAAAAGGTATTCTCAACAACTCCCTCCATGCACTGCAGAACAAAACGCAGTGTCCTCTATGGACACGGCATTTGATTTGGCACACATACACACACACACTTACTTTTTGGTGGTACTACTACTACAAGGGAAGTGGCGCAATAACCTCATTTGTTTGGCATCTTAAAATGACTATACCAGGTCTGCATGTTAAAATCTACCTTAAATCAGCAGTAATTTTTTTAACATGATTTGTGTGAACAAGGTCATTCTATTATTGTATGCCAGTCCAATAAAATCAAATGTGTTAAGCACATGAAATTGATTATATTTAAAAAAACATTTAAAAAAAGATTTATGTTCATTCAAAACCGGTTTCCCGAAAATATTTTAAATATTTTAGGACTTCTTTACATAAGCGAAACCAGAAATACATCCTTCAATACATGTGGAGATCATCTGAATAATTCATGTGAAACAAAAACATGCATAAAAATAAATTAGAAAAGGTAATTGTGCAAACTATCCCGCCACCTTCCACACCTCTAGCTCATTTCATACATTGAGGCGACGTCGTTTTGGGGTCAGAACCTGCAGTTTCATAGCACCTGGTGAAAAAAGAATAGAAGCAGAACACATCTTGTAGGATAAACTTTTTCAAAGAAAGAGGTCTCTCAAAATAACTGGCCTATTTAATCTGCTTTACGCTGCCACTGAGGGAAGACAGAGAAACTCTGGACAAACGGAGCTTGTGAATGTGCAAAACATTCTCACACAGGACTGTGAATACACAAGTAAGTTTTATTCCAATCTTCATCTTAATGACAAAAGACGGGGTCACAGTGCTTTGACAGAAAAAAAAAGTGCTTGTGAACAAGAAAAAAGGAAAAAAAAGGAGTTTTTCTCACAGCCAAGAAACCAGACAAATACAGTGTGTTACAGTGACGTCAAACTCTGGCACGAAATCAAAAGATGCATGGGATAGCTGAAAACGCCTTGCGGTTACTGCATGAGGTAAAACAGTCAACACATAGAGAAAAAATACAACAAACAGTAAAGAACAAGCTGATTTTCAAAAACAAAGCAGTTTGTTATCTTGAAAATCACATAGAAAAATTAGACAGACTACAAAGTAATTAAAAACTTGCGATAGGAAACAAAGGTTATTTTTGTTATTGTTTTTCTTTTCCTCTCTCGGCGATGAAACGATAGTAGCAAAAGGATTCTTACAGGGTAGTATCATTAGAGTGAATGTGCAGTGTATTTCAAACAGGCTTAGGTTAGCAGTTACTAATAAATGCAGCCTTTAATACCAAAGAGCTGCTGTTGTCAAAGATACAAATAAACATAAATAAGTAAATAAATAAATAGTCATTTCATTTTTGAAGCTTTTGATGCAGCTTTTTCTTCCTCTCAATCTAGCCTCCTAAAACATTATAGACTCTCACGGCGCACCTCTGAATCAACATTTCATCCTCCTCGGCTTAGCTCCACTTAGATGTGATGATTTTCTTTGATTGATCATCAGAAAAGGATCAGCCTGAGGGGAGAACATGTTGAGGTTCACAGGACTGAGTCATTATCACAAAAGTTAGAAAACATGAGGAAAAACGTGGGAATCAAAACGTTGCTGGCTCAAATGATTTCTAAAAAATTAAAAACAACATCTTGGGGGGTGTACACGTTTTCACTTTCTTCTAGAGAATTAAATGAGCAGAACAAAACACTCTCATATCTGTACAGTTAATACAGCACCTAGCTACAGCCGGGGGACACTTAGTTTAGCTTGGCTTAGCGGTGACACTTTATTTTTTGGAGCAAACAAAAAATGTGAATATTTTAGTTACTGAACAAACGTTTTTGTGTGTGAATAAGCATTGCCTTAAAAATTATGGGTAGCAGATTTGATTACCTTTGGGCAGTCTTGGTAGGCTAAGCTGCATGGCTGCTGGCCAGAGCGAACCTAGCTAACGGCCATGAGAGTGGCGTCGGTGTTCCTATTTGACTCTATAAAATAAAATAAAAAGTTTTGTCTTCTCCCTTTGCCTGTTGACTTTAACCGTCCCTCCCTTCACATTTCCCGATGACACTTTTAAGTTTTGCTGCATCTTTGCTCAAAAGCAATCACTCCATCCTCTGCCCGCCTCCGACCCCACACCCTCTGGCCTGGTTTCCCAGTGGCAACATCCACCTGCCCTCTCTACCACCGAAACTCACAACCGTCATAGGAGCTGGCTACAATTACACTGGATTTGTACACTTGTCCAAGAGACGAAATGCTGCAGTTCTACAAAATTTTAAAAAAGGAAAACAATTCCTTATATTTTTAAGCTAAGTTAGGTCCTGAGGCCAAAATATAGCGTGTTGAAAGTGTGTCACTCTTTTTTTCCCCGGAAGTGTCCTTATTTAGTAGCCGTGTTCGAGTAAGGCGGGGTGCGACGGACCAACGAGAACATCTTCTGAAAGCCTGCAAGATACTGGCACATTTTAGCAGCCTTTCAAAGTAAAGTTAAGCAGTTTGTCCCTTTAAAAGGGTAGTTTTGACATCATGCTGTAGCTACTGACGGAATGGCACCTCTGTCGTCCCTCTTATCCCTCCATCTGTTTCTATACTGTTGTTTGGCAATCGGACGTGTATTTTGGTAACATAGGCTCGTCTGTTGTTTTGTTTTGGGGGGTTGTTTATTTCTTGGCAAATTTGTGAATTAATGTTGCGAAGTTATTTTCTCCTTCCCTATTGCAAAGCATTATCCTCACAGTTCATAAATAAACAGTGCAACGCCGGCAGCTAGCTTAGCAAGCTCCAAGCAGGACACGGAGCGAAAGACAGCACTTTAGTCACTTAGGTTCCTGAAGGCATCACTCAACTCAAGTTTTTCATAACGATTAAAAAAAAAAAAAAAAAAAAATCAAATTCTTGCTTTTGTCTCAGAAATCCCAGTGGAGATAGAATGGCAGCGAATGATGATATATATTATTTATTTAAACTATTATTAATTCAAGGAATAAAAATAAAATGGGGTGGCATGGAGCAGGAGGTAGAGCGATCGTCCTTGGAACCAAACAGTCCCGGTTGGATTCCCGGCTCCTCCTCGTGTGTCGAAATGTTGTTGAGCAAGACACTGACCCCCCTAACTGCTCCCCTGGCAGCCAACTGTTCATGGTTCATCCATTCTGGGTTAAATGCAGAAAGGAAATTTCCTTACGAGGGATTAATAAAGTATACAAAAAAAATATTTGTTTAGCTTCTCCAGCTGCCCACTTTCCTGCCCTCCGTGGCCCGCTGTTTTGCAGCTGTCCGATATGTAGACTGGCCAAGAGCTCAACGGGATCATTGATTTCACTGTTATTTGGAATTAACTTTACTTCCACAATTCATGGGATAGTCCATACTGTTTACGTGAACCTTTTCCCACTAGTACTAGCGGAAGAAAAGATGAACAAGCGTGAACATCAGATTAGTAACTTGGTCAATGCAACACTTCCTGACAGCAACTGGATTATCACACACAACTGTGATGGGACCACAATTCCACTATTTGATTTTTTTTCTCACAATAGCCTCACAATAGTTCAAGTTTTCTCTGAGTCAGTCTTATTGTGATAATCTGATGCTGCAGTTTCATTTGAACAATGCGGAATCTGCCAATTGTCAGATGAAACAGAACGAGGGCCCGGTGTTCTGTCGAATACATCTGGCCTGCATCAACACACGGGACTGCAGCTCAACAAAACATAACACAGCTTTAGTTTAGGGGAGCCTTGAGGTTTTTGACACTACAGCACAAATACAGGTCTCCATGCTTTTTGTTTCCTTTCTCATCTTTGTTGTACTTGTAGACAACAGGCATATCTAAGCAAAGGTGACAAAAACTCATGGCTGCTAGTTTTGGCAAAGGAGGTTTACTCACTTCCAGTGGCCACTGTTAACTAAATAAAGGACAAATATGTTTAGACAAATATGTTTAGAATAGGTTCTTTGTTGATACGATTTTTGTCTTGTGACTTTTGGCAGTGATTGCAATCGAATCAGTTGCATATGAAAATTGCAACAAGCAGAAAGCCTCTTTTCTGTCTGAAGTTTGACCCAGAGCCAGTGGAAAATTGTGTCAGATTCATTCAAAATGCATTTTGGCCTCTTGCAAATCTGGCTCTTTAGAATCTTAGCCTCTCCGATACACCCCTTAACCAATAACTGCTCAGCTGAAAACACCATCAATTCCGGCAACAAGACCTACGCCCTACCTTTAAATTTCTAAACTGAATTCCAGATATTCAAACCCCACCTGGTCAGTGCACTGGAAGGAAAACATTCAGACATTTACATTCAAAGCTTCTTCTTCAACCAAAACCTTCAAACTGAAACGTTCATCCTCCCCACCGCTACCTTCTAAACAGTACCTGTTCCAAACACCAAGCAACATTCCGTCCCTCTGCCTCCCCCTTCCCAGACCCCCCTATTTCACATCCCGGAAACATAAAAACCTTAAATTAAACCCAAATTCCCCGCCTCCATTCTGAAGGCCTTGGCAGCCCTGAATTCGGGAGCGCTGGTCTAGGAGCTGATGATCTGGCCCGACCAAGTCTCGTGCTTCGTGCCTGGATTCAGATGGGTGATCACTACCTCGACCGCCTGGATCTTCTGGTTCTTGGGAGGGATGGGACACACCTTGTAAGTGACCTCGTCTCCTTCCATAGGCACGTACTCTCCCTCAATGCTGTAAAAGGCACATTGACACCAGATAATGACAGTGGTTTTTTAGCATTCCTTGATTGCAAACATTTCCTCACAAAACTCACATAATTCACCATCATGCTGAAGCTGCAGGCCAATGTGTACTTGTCAATTCAAAATTCAAAGTTAGCTTTATTGTCAATTTCTCCACATGTACTGGAGATACAGAGGATTCGAGAAGATTTTTCGCACTTTCCCACAGTGACTTGAGATCAACAAAATAATGCACATTAGCAGTCATGTGCACAATAAATAAACATTAAACCATAAAGCGCACACAGATACAATTTACCGTTACTGGGGTGAAAGGATTATAGAGATTTATCATGATAAAAAAACGGAAATGTACAGATATGTAATTTTTTATTTGAATGTGAATATAAATATGAAGATATATACTGTCAGTCTGAGGCAGTCATTCAAGGAAAGTTGGTGTGTTCATCTATCAAAGGCTGCACTCTTACAATGAACTTTCTACTCCTTAAATTAGGGAAAGAATTTGCAGTTATACAGTATCTACTATTCTAATATCGAAATCAATCCTCACAATCACGCCTGTATTTTTGCCAACAAACTGGCATCTGGTTGTTACATTTGGATTAATTTCATGGCGCGGAATTCAGACGAAATGCAAATATACAAATGACAAATCACGTAACAGCAGAAGAAAGACTGATCAGCAGTGATCAGCTGATGATGTGTTTTTAACTAAAGTCATTGGGAAACTGACCAAAAGTTTTTTGTCCACCACTGTTTCATGTGTTCACTAACAAGGTGTTTTCTGATTTTTTTGATTCATCTTCTTTTTCATTTTTGATTCCCTTGCCACTGACCTGTGGGTCTGTTTTTATCTTCGACGGAAAAGGGCTCATTCACCAGACATTCGCCAAAAATATACAGTCGCAACATGATGAAGTGTATCTATAAAATTTTTTTAAAAAACTTAAACCTATCTGAGCCCCTGCCTGATCTGCAAGCCCCAAATCAACCACGCAACTGATGAGTAGCATAAAACTAATTAAACCCCTGAAGTGACACTGACAACCTGTATGAACTGTGAGCTCTGTGAACAGGATGGAGAAGCACACAGAGTATGGTGGTGCTCTATCAACTGACTGGGGGCGATTTCCAATGACTGTGAAGAAAAAGCTGGAAAATAAACAATAAAATAAAATTAACAATATGCTGAGAATCGGCCGAGCCTGTGTTCACTCAAACACAAGGCCTGAAGGGACCGGACGGAATATAAAAAATGTACTGTATTGCTTTCTCTTTATTTGGACGGCTTCTGTTGAATCGTAGTCTGTGGTTGCACTATGTTTTATGCAACGCCCTATGTGATGATGCAGCGGTTCTGCTCAAACCGGTAGGACTAAATGGGTTTCAAAAGTCTTGAGCGAAACAACTGGGAGAACGAGCACTCTATTGGTCGGGAAACAACTGAGGGGAGCTCATTTTTGAAGCCTGTAGCTGCCGTTTAATTCTTTTGGCCCCCAGTTTGTCCATGTCTGGACCTCCATGTGCTTTGTACTTTTGATATGTCTATTTCATAAGGGACTATTTTTCTGTTTTATACTATGCACAGGTTTCTTTTTTTCTTATATTTTGTAAATTTTTCTTATCATTCCTTCTATTTTTGCTGGCATTTCTGTGTTTCTAATTTCGTCGAAATGATAAAAAACAACCAATTAATACATTGTTTGAGAGGTGTGTATTATCAGTGTTAAATTTGATTGAAGTTGTGTATTATATCAAATAAGGTTTATTTGTGATCATGGGAATCCATGAATTTGATGGGAAAATGTGATGAAAGAGGTTTTATAATGATAAAAATACATTCCTCAAAAATCCAACGATTTGTTTCGATAGTCAAAAGAGTCATTTGGCTTCATATAAAAAAAGGAATTCTTTCACAAACAGAGCCAAACTACAATAAAAGTTATTTCTAGTTTTCTGTCCTGCATTGGCAGATAGTACTGATTACAGGAATAAAATGTCATGTTCAGGTACAATACAGTAGAGTCACTGATGAGAAGCAACTTGGGGTAAAGACAAGCCACTCACTCAGAGATGTGGACGAAGATGTCCTCTCCACCATTAGAGGGGCGTATGAATCCATGACCCTGAGACCTGGAGAAGTTCTTACACACCCCTTTGTATGCGGGACCTGATTTGGCTCGGACTGTCCTGCATAGAAAGAGCCGGACACAGAGAGCCGTGAGTGTGGAAACAAGAACTGAAACGCATGGCGTCGACGGTTACTGCCCAGGCCTAATGCGTGTCACTGCCTGTGACGAGCACATGACCCGGCAACCTGAAAATTCATCGCACAAAAGACACGACTCGGCTAAGGATGCATCCTTTCACTCACGCTGAGTATGTACGGGTGCGTTTGGTGGGCAGCGGGCTGGGCAGCTCTCCAGGCTGCGGAGGTTTTCTTTCCCAAACTCGACTGCCCTCCCTCAGGAAGGGGAAGGAGAGCTGCAGCGGCGTGCGAGGGGAGGTGAGCGGCAACGGGGGATCGTTGGGCGAGGACGGGTCAGGGTCAGACATCTCAACTTGCTACGAGTCTGGACTTCTCTCTTCAGTTTTGTGTTGTTTTTCTTTCAGCGTGGCACTAGGAAGAGGAGGAAGGAGGGTCACACCTCCTGCATAGCCAAAGTGTATGAGTGAGTGGAGTCGATGTGTGAAAAGCTCTTGCAGCTACAGCAATGAAAGCCTGAAATAAAAGGAGAGGAAAGGCATCATGTCAGAGAACAATTTCTGACAAACGCTGACAATTGACAAATACGGGTTAGATTTTTTATTTTTCTTGGGTTAAAATTTATACCAGCCACAAGCAGTTGACTTTCTCTCATATTGAGTCTGGACAGTTTTGGAAAAAAAATGTCCGGAGAAAGTTCACAATTCCCTCAGCATATTGTATCACGCTCATGCCAACATCTACCACATTATTTGCGATGTGATTTTGTGCCGTTTTCTTCACAAGAAAACAGCACTTGTATGTTGTTCTATTTTTTTTTGTTCTCCATCAACCTGCCCAAAAACTCATTTAACAACAGGGCTATATTAAAGAAAAAAATATCTGCACAGTAGATGTACATACAATCAACACAATGGAAAGCAAAGAGAGCCTGGATGCATGCACTCAAAAGCACCGTGGAATATTTCAAATAATACGTTTTCTTTCAAGAATAAGTTGTCATCTGAATTGCCCAAGACATGAAGTTTGGTATTTTCAATTTATCTGTTTTACATTAGAACATAAAGCTAAGTCTTGCCTTTAAACATAAAGTATCCATGGTGAAGAAAAAAAACAGTTATAATGTTCCCTTGCAAAGATAGTGGGTATATTCATTGTGTGATCTTTAGAATGAACTAGAATGAGCCTTGAATTTGGTCCATGAGTGGAGAAACCCTTGTTACAACAGTAAAATTTGACATTTACTTGTATCAAACAACAAACGTAGCAGGATTCTTTTTTTCTGCTATCTTTTCTCAAGTTAGTGTCAGGCTCTGTTGCAGTGATTTCAATGTTGTTTGCTTTTTCATAAACTAACAGGGGCAAAGAAGTTCTCTGTATATGAGGACAAGTCAATGTGAAAGAAAGCGAGTTACCGATAGCTGATTCTTCAAAGTATTTAATTACTTTCTCATGTTTTGCGGGAGCCACAGCCGGAACAACAGCTGGAATCTGCTGGGAGGATGAAGAAGATGACGAGGCACTTTGATGTCGAGTGCCAGACCAGAATCTCGCTGCCTGTTTTGAAGCTCCCAAGACGGAGAACGAAAACAATCCTGCCCCCAAGGGCCTAAACACGCCTCATCACACTTTATTATCTTGAAATCCCTACTTGCTTAAAAGTGACATCCACTACAAGATTGCTCTTTACGGTCTGCATTCAGACAGCAAGCTGCTCTCTGACCTGCTTCACTGTAGTGCGGATGAGTTCTGCCAGCGTGCCATGACACAGACACCATTATCATTTTGTACCCACTGGTGATGTGTGTGCCATTATTGTAACAGCCTTATGACACAGACACACACACACACACACACACACACACACACACACACACACACACAGAGGGTCACCTGAAACCTGGATGTCGATGGGGGTGTCGTCGAGCAGGAGGAATGACACCACTGCAGACCAGAGG